>PVKM010002926.1:34367-61077 GCA_004027735.1 Carollia perspicillata
CTCCCCTTTTTTAGGAAATGGTGTGCATTTGCCGCTGAGTCGCTTTCTCAGCTTATTGTCCTTAGTAGATTGAGGAGCCAGATGCTTCTTTTCCTTTTAATCGTCTCAAGCTTTTTTAGTTCAAACTGATACATTTTCCTAAAATCTTTGTGGTCTTTAAGTCAAATTTGGGTTCACTTGATATCTACCAAGGCACATCTATAGTTATTTTAAGGACAGACCTTCTTTTTTTTCCTTTTTTTGTTTATGCTTCATGTATGGCTGCTGAGTGGCAATGCTTGTAAGAATCTTAGACTCCTTTTCATGCAGATGAGAGTGGTAAGCAGGAGCCTCCTTAACTCTTCCTGAGGTCTTCACAAAGTACCTTAAAGCCATACAACTGATTTCATAATTACTTTAAAGTCATATTTTCTTTGAGACTTCACTCCTGGCTGGAAAGACTAAATATGTGAAATAACTTTATTTTCAACTAATTCTGGTTCTTTATATATTCTCTAAATTCATCTTGCAAAGTAACTCCTTTTCTGCTTTTTGTCTTTCTTTACTCTTATCATACATGGCTAAAAGAAGACAATTGACAATTTTAACACTCTGCCTAGAATTCTGCTTAGCTAAATCAACAAGTTCATTACTGAATCCTTAATCATGTTCTCTATCTTCCAAAATACTGCAGAAAACAATTTGACCATTGCTGCACTGTACATCTTTCTAGTCTCTAGTAGTAGGTCCCTCACTCCTGCTCCAGCCCCTACATACTGCCTAACCCCAACACCAGTACCCCAACTTTTAGCTTTGTGTTATAGCACCCATCTAATTCTGGTACACATTTCCAAATCAGTTCTCTATTGCTGACTTGTAATAGAGTGAAATTCTATTTTTTATTCAGATTTTCGGGCAAGGGAAAATTATTTCTTATAATTCCATGGGCTGGCATAGTGATTCTTATATGTATATAGCTTAACCCTGATTTCCCTCACTCAGCTTCATTAGCTGGAGAGTCAAGGGAACTCAGCTGGCCTGGGACATTTGCAATGACTACCTTCCTTTCCATGTGGTCCTTAAATGGGCTTCCTCACCTGATGTCAACAATATTTCATGAGGGCGAGGCCCAATTTATATGTGCTTTACTAATTGGCCTAAGAAAGTCACATGACCACATCCAAGTGGAAGGGGAGCACACAAGGATGTGGTTACTGGGAAATGTGATTCATTGGACTTCATTCGCATAAAAGTTTGCCACATGATCCATCTTCTTATTTTTTATTAATATAAATCTGTGGGTATATGTAAGCATATAGAAATCATATAACAGGTGATAAAAATAGAATTTAAATTTTATCAAAAACCAGCTACTATACTTTGATGTTACTTGTTCTGACATGGAATTAATTTTGCTGTCAAACTTAACATAGTTTCTATCATAATGTTTGACAAATTCTGGTTTAAGATTCTAATTCTTGTTTAACACAGACTTTTTTCATAGAGTATCTTAAAATGGAAAACAAATTTCAACTGACTTTTTAGATTGCTCTTTTAGTTTTCAAATATCCTATTCTAATATTGCCACTTAGAAGTTCCATTAGCTTAAAAATAGCTAACAGTATTCAAGTGACCAATGAACTCTAACTTCATACCCTGGGTTATGTAAGATGTAAGATGAAAAACAGTTCTTACAATTATTCTTTTTAATATATTTAAATCTAATTTTTCACCTTGCATAGAGTAATGATAACAGTACCTGTCTTTTGGGATAACTGTAAAAATTAAATGAAAATTTAATATATTTTTATATATTAATATATTTCTGACTGATATGGTTTTGTTAAAGAGGCCAGTTAAAATTAGGATAGCTTGATTAACTGAGGTGACCTAATTCATGCCCTTTTACTCATTAATGACTTTTATTTTGTTCCCAATGTGTGATAAAAAGTCAACATTGATAGTCATGATAGACTAATGTAATAAAGATGCTTACATATGTTAACATATGGCAATATCAGAGTTTTGGCAAAGTTTCCATGGCATAGTACTGGGATATGGAACTCTTAAGTATTCTGTTCCTAGCCAATTAGATCTATGTCAGTGTTCTTGGTAAATTCTAATTGCAATGAGCCTACCATCCTAAGGTTTCTAAGGAAATTGGTTTCTCTGGAATTACGTCAGACTTTGTGAGGGTTGTTGAATGGAAAACAAGCTTTCCATTCATTACTGTAATCTACTTTGGTTGCATAGTGATCTTTGATGAGTTTTAAAACAGAAGATTTCAAAGAATTCCTTATGTTTGACAGATAGAATTCAGTGTTTGATCATGCTTGTGTCTTAGTTTAATTGACGTGGAATATTAAGTTAATAAAGTTAAACCCATGGGTTTAATGGCCAAAGATGTTGGACTGTAGGGGGGGCTCCGCCTGCAGAGTCCCCCACCCACCCACCACAGATGAAAATAATGCTACCAAGATTTGATCTGCTTGGGGAGGAAAGGTGGCTAATCTCTCAAAGGAGAAGGGCCACGAGTCCTTACCTCAATGATATTTATTAGGTTCGCAACATACGGGGATACAGGTAAAGCTCATTAATCATTGTCAGGCACTAAGGGTCAAACAATAGAATACAAAGAACTCTGAGGGCCTATTTTGAGTCAGGGTCTGATAGCTAAAGAGCTATAAAACTTTGAGGAACAAACTCACTTCTTGCTTGAACCCTTATTTAATTGAGAACATTCTAAACAAAGCAGGTTTCACAGGATTTTACATATTCTTTCTTAGGCTCGATTGCCCTAGGGAACCCACCATTTCCAGCACAGGGCAGTACCCACCACCAGCATTGTCTCAGGCTTAACGCATTGTCTCAGGCTTAAGTCAGGCAGGGAAAGTAAGGCGGAGAAGAGATTAGGAGATGTCTTGCAGACAGAATGAAGACTCAGGAGATGTCAGAATATCCAGGGAGCGAGGGTCCATCACCCCCTCTTTGCTGCAGCCCCCCGAGTCCTTCCTTGAGGGCATCCCAAGTGATTGTGTCTGGCTTAGACTGCCCCCGCTCTGAGGGGTCTTATCCATCATTGACTAACCGACCAAGCATTGGGGGCCAGAGATGAATGAAGCAGAAGCAGGGCTCCTGCCAGGGAGATATGCTTTGTCTCCTTGTGGCTCACAGTCCAAAGGTTGCTCAGCCTTAGCCATGGGGGTTTACAGCTCCTGAAACCAGGCAGAGCGGTTCCCAACATTGGACTAAGCTCCAAATCCAGAAAAATCAATGCTTTAATATAAGTAACAAAACCACTAGATACAGAAACCTGAGACTTGCATTTGAATTTTATTTCTTCCACTAACTCATTATGTAATCTTGGGAAAGTTAATTAACCTTTTGAAGTTAGAGTGAAAAAATTAGTATTAAATGTACCTGAATATTAATTCTTAGAAATGTTGAAAAGATCTAATGTAATAATATATGTGAAATTAATTTTAATACACAAAACATAATGAGCACATTTAGTATAAGTTTTATACAAAATTTAAATAGAATAAAATCTGTCACTTTTATTATAAAAGCAGTTAATCACAAAATTTCCATATGCTGTCTGTCAGGTATTGTTTACCTATGATAATAATGAATTTGTGATATTTTAGTTTAAACTTTATTGGGAACTTCCGGAATAGTATTTATGATCAAGTGTGCCATAGCTATCAAAGAAACCCAGAGCCTATTCTTGATGCTAGGCTTATGGAAGCAGAAGATATGTGGGTCTTCTGGCTTTTAGCTTTGGGCTGTGAGAAACATTTATGCCAGATTCTCGGTATTTTGGCATTGATCTACAATGATATTTTATTTATATTTTGGGGAAATTTTAATGCAATAGAAAAGTACAAGGAGTATCCAACTATCCATACACAGCAGCAGCTATCAGTTTTTAAAATTACTTATAAGTCAAACACCACCCAAGTCAAGAAGTAGAACTTTGCCTCCGCCACAGAAACCCTTCAGAGTTCTCATTCCAGGCATGATGCCCGCCCTCCTGCCCAAAGTAGTCACTATGCTGGCATTAGAGTAATCATTTCCTTGTGATTTTCTTTTTATAGCCTTATCCCTCAAACATGTCACTAGATACTGTCACTTAGTCTTACCCAGGATTATAATACCATGGACATCATTTGACAGTTGGCGGTTGTCTCCACCTTCTTGTATTTGAAGGGTTTGTGGAGATAACTTCTTTCTTTTTTATTGTTGACACTATTACAGATCTCCCCCATTTTCCCCCTTTAGCTGCTCCACCAAGCCCCTACCCCTGCCCCGACCTTGGTCCTTACTGCGCTGTTGTCTGGATCCATGGGCTTTGCATATATGCGTATATTTTCTTTGGCTACCTTCTTACCTAATTTTGTTGCAAATGGTTTCCATTGGCTTTTGGTCTTGTTCTAGCAGCTCTTTTTTAATGTAGGGATTCAGAAAGATTGACAAACTTGCACTGGCTCTTGCTACCACCTTTCTAGACAGCTGTTGTTATTTTATCATCTTTTCCACAAGTCTTTTTTCCCCTTTTTACTCAAATTGAAATATTACAGACAGGGCAAACCACTCACTTTGCTCCAGTATTAAGTATCCATTCATACTCAGGTCAGTCCAAAGTTTCACATTTGGCTTCACTGATTAATTAATCTGTCCTTTTGCCTGTATCACATTGTTTTTATACTATTGATTTGAAGTTTGTATACTATTTGGTCCACTTGTGCCATACTGTAAAAAAAGTATACTTAGATATTCATGGATTTTTATTTTTAATATAAATTTCAGAATATGTTAATTAAATTACTTTAAAAAGCTAATTACAAGTAAGATTGACACATATTTAGTGATTTATTAGGAGATTATTCTATTTTTATAATATTAAGTATTCTTAACCAATGGGATAGATGTACTCTCCTGACCTTCTTTAACACCCCTTAGAATGGTCTCAGGACTTTTGATGAAATGATTGCTAAATATTTTTGCTTTTTGTTAATATAGCTCTTTAGTTTTTATTACCTCTAATAAAGCAGTTCTATTTGTATTTTTATTATATTTTATATTTGTTTTTGATTAGAGAAATTCAGTTTATTTTTAATTTATCTCGGTTACAGCAAATATGTTAAAATTTCTTATTGATACTAATTGTTTTTCTATTTATTCTGCTGATTTTTCTGTGTAGATGAATTCTCCCTTATCATCCCTGATACTTTTTGTTTATTATATTGTATTTATTTTATTGGCCAGAAACTGATAAACAGTTAACTGATACACTTGTTAATTCTTGATTTTAAAAGGCTTTCAGATATGTATTCTCCATTAAATATAACGTTTATAGTATGCTTCTCTGAATTATAAGTCTTTCCAAATGAAGGAGGTTTCCTTTCATTCCTCGTTTACTAAGACTTTTTTCCTAAATATGCTGCAGTTTGACAACTCATTTTTGTCTATAGAGGAAATCATATGAGTTTTATCTCTGAATCTGTTAATATGGAAAATACCATTGGAGGTATTCTGACGTTGAATTGTTTATGAGTAAATTTATTTTAGAGTGTTTTCCTGTGTTCACAAGTGAAATGAAACTCTGATTGCTTTTGTGTATTGTTCTTATCTGGTTCTAAATACTTGCACTATCCTTATGAAATGTCAGTGGCATTGTGTATCTCTTTCTATATTGTGAACCAACTTTTATCAGGTAGGAGTTGTCTGTTTAAAAATTCACAACATCAACAACAGCAGCAAATAATTTTTTACATCAGTTCTTCTAATTGATTTATATGTATTATTTTGTTTCTTTCAACAATATAGCATGGTAGACTCTACTGTTAATTTCATTTTATTGATAAGGGAACTGAAGTACAAAAGCTTGAGTCATTTGCCTTTTGAGGTTTTTAACCTGAGATCTAGTTCCATGGGTAGAATTCAGGGTATCTGAAAAATTTGGTTGTGGAAAAAGTAGGCATTTATTTTCAGTAACCTGAAACTGAATTTTAGCACTTTATCCAACTATGAATATACACAGAACAACACAGTAACAGTAACAGTGTCTGTTACTTCTCCAATGATAGAATTTAGATAAAGTTTTATGTCACTTTCCAGCTGTTGCAGATTTCTTTTTTCTCTTTTTTAAAATTTAAATTATTTTACTGTTGTTCAATTATCTTGTTTGTATTTTCTCCCCACCCGTCCCCGCAACTCCCTCCAAACCCACTTCCCTCCCTTGCTTCCACCCTTCCCCTTGGTTTTGTCCATGTGTCATTTATAGTAGTTCCTAAAAACCCTCCTCCCCACTCTCCTCTCCCCACTCCCCTCTGGCTATTGTTAGATTGTTCTTAATTTCAATAACTCTGGATATATTTTGTTTACTTTTTTCTTTTGTTGATTATGTTCTAGTTAAAGGTGAGATCATATGGTATTTGTCCCTAACCACCTGGCTTATTTTACTTAGCATGGTGCTCTCCAGTTCCATCCATGCTGCTGCAAAGGGTATAAGCTCCTTGAAATAACATTGATGCTCATAACCTTTTTGAAATTATGATAAATATTAGAATCGCTTTTGGTCCTTATTTACTGATTTACTGCATTAGTAAAGAAACAAGATGCACATTTATTTATTACTTAATACTTAAGAACTGTATTTCAATGTATTTTTTTGCAATTTTGTATACAGTCCTTGCAAAGATTCATGGCACCTGACATAAAATCTATGTTACCATATTACTGTGCAAACCACAGACCGTGTGTATTTATTTCATGCATATAAAAACACTATTCTGAGATAGAGTTCATACACTTCTCCACAAAAATTAGGTAATATTGCTGGCATTATATCAAAATAATTACTAGCTATGTGACGGGTAGAACTCACTAGGAAAATAGTAAATAAATTTTTCAAGGATCTCACCTTTGGTTTTGCTAATATTTAACTAGTTTTTGTCTACTTTAATTTACTTATTTTGTTTGTTTTGTGTTTTCAAATTTCTTGAGTTGAATGATTACCATTATGTTTATTTTTAAATCATCTTTTGTCTTTAAGTGTGTTTACCTTAGTTTTCATCCCCCATCATATCACATGAAGTAATGTGTGTTGCACTTATGATCCAAAACATACAATTCAGTTCCCTGTGGATGCTGCCAGGAACCGTTCTCACTACTTGGATTTGATTTTTATAATGTTTTAAATTAATTTCTTGCTTGATTTGGCTAGATGTGAATATTTTTTGAGTAAATCTTTTAAAATATTTTTTTTGAAATTCAAGATTTGAAAGTAAAGCCAATGAAGACTGGAATACAATAATAAAAAAATTAATTAGATTTTTACCAAAATTGGTTGAGATGAGGTGTCTGGACACAGATATCCTTTTGGCCGAGCCATCTGGGCTTGTCTGAGTTCAGAGAATGACATCATTGACAGGAAGAAACAGGAAATAAATTTGAACAACATCTGTTTTCTTCCTAAGAAAATTTGTCTATTTGGATCTCATCTTTTACAGCTGTTTTCCCTTTTGTTTTATAAACTAAAATTTCCTGGTTCTCATCATAGCTGTAACCTCAGCAATATTGGATGGTGACATGAAGGGCTCCCTGGGTTCCTTGGTCAGTGTTTCTGACCATGAGTATCGAGTCCCACATATTATTATGACAGATGCACCAACAATATTAGGTGCACCCTGAAGCCAGAACATGATCAGAATGTATAATGTTAAAGTAATCATCTTTGTTTACCTCAAGTTTGCTCTGCTGGTTACTGTGCCAAAACAAAACAGAATATACAACTCAAAAATGTAGAAGGAAAACAATATTTTACTATGATTTTAATTTACTCTTTTAGGTGCATTTCTTGGTTTAACTCAAAGTTATTTTTAGGTGTCAATATTTTTTGTATGTGTTATCAGGAGTAGAGTTGAAGGTACAGTTTGGGGCTGGGACATGAAGTTGAGGACATCAGCGATGGCACCTTCATTGTCTGTCCCGCTCTGCTCGCTGCTCTTTTTCCTACCCACAGATTAAAATGCTACTTGAACATTCTGTTGCTCTTGTCTCTGCCTGGCTATTTTTCTGTTTCTCTAAACTAAAAAGTATGTATTTTTCTTTAGTGCTTAATGGTGTTTTCTTGTATTTTCCCCAGTTCATGTTTGTGTATTTCTCTTATTTGCCATTTAGTTCATAATCTATTTGAAATCCTTAAAATGGTCAGGACAGTGCTGGCAAACACTGGATGTTTATAAACACTCAAAAAATAAAATATACTGCATAGTATGAATTGACTGAATAACTTTAAAAGTCCTCATGGGGGCATGAAGACAAATGTGAGTAACACAGTCTTAGCTGTCAGATAGAGTTATATCAGAATTTCAGTTAAATAAGATTGAATTAATGTACTCTGCAACATCTGGGGATTTCAGTCACTATAGCTTTAGGAGCTAAGACTGCGATGAGCAAACTAGGGATCAGGGATGAGTATCTGGCTTGCCTGTCCCTCAGGGTGCAGCTGCAGTGCTCCATGGTCCTTACATACAGACCTAGAAGAGGGGCTGAATGAACTGAACTGTCACAAATGTCTTTTAAGTACTGTTTTGATAAAGGTCCTTTTAAATTTTATGTAGCTAAGGCATTGTTTGAGGGCACTAGTGCTAATATTTTGTTTTGTGGTCATATTCAATATGCCAATTTCTAATGTTCTGTATTTCATCAAGTAGCAAACAGTCAATTTTTCTGGGTCTAAAAGTTTAGCAGGCGAAATGTGCCACAATTAAAGACTCAAAGTTATTTCTGCAACAGCTGTGCACATTCACCATGAACTGTGTTTCTTAGTTATTTATTCAGGTAGTCATTATATATCTAGGGATTTATATGTCAGGCACAAAGTTAGACAATAACATATTATAATTTACTGATTTAGGGAAAATGAGAACTTACAAGACAGGTACAGCAGCCTAGACATTGAGAAAGAGGGGCAAACATAAATACATTGGGAAGAATTAGTTATGATTTTCTTCTCTTTTGCCTCATCCCCAAATTCCATAAGATAAATATTGAAGACAATTGGACAATTTTATTCAATCTTTCCCAGAATGATCAATCTTGAGTACTTCCAAAGAAGAAACCATTATAAGTAATATATTCCCTTTTTTATATTGCTTGAAATGAAGGAGAACTAGAAAAGGAATCAAATGTTCAAGTGTGCAGTAGAGGGCCCATTGATGATAAAAGGAAGAGATATGTGCCTTAATATCAATAGTCCTGGCTCCCAAATTTTGCCCACTTTAGGGAAAGACTTGTGTTTAATTTAATAGGTTCAATAGCCCAAGAGCTAGATGAGCTTCATCACATATTAGTGAAGATATCAAAAGTAAAATCCAAACAGGAGGAGCCTATTTCGGACTTGGCCATAGAACTTGGAGTTCCTGAGTTCCCCTAGCTGCTATTTTTCTAAAGGACTTCTATCTGGCCTTCAGGAGTCCCAGACAGAGTGTCAGAGATTAGGCCATAGATGGAAAGTATGGGTAGGAATGGGTAGAGAGAGCAAGGTGCTACTTGTGGTTAGAGGTGGGATTTCTTAGCAAAGGAATGAGAAGATGTGGACATAGGAACTCCTAGAAAAAGACTCGTGGATAAGGAACCCTCAGGGTGAATGGGAGAGTTCAATATCCAGGGAATGCCTATAAGGGTATTTCTAGGTAATTCCTTAAGAATGTTTACTTTGGGACTCTGGAGTCAAAATTAATAAGAGTTTTACATTTCCCTTTCTACTCATAATAGCCATTGATATTATCCCATATGTTTAATATACATATACAATTATGCCAACATGCTTAATTTTCTTAGGAAAACTGAAGACACTACATGAAAGCAAGTCCCACTCTATCTACTTTCTTCAATGGAGATTATGTATTGTCCTGTTCAGAGGGCTCAAGATTTCTTTTGGTGGCTGGGCAGTCCCCACTGCCAAGAAGGAGAAAACTGCCGAAACTGAGGAGTGGTCTTCCTTCATTATTTCCTGAGTTCTTTTATTAGAATATGGCTGGTGTTTGAAATGGAAAGAGGATAGTTATTTAGGCAGTAAATTAGAAAACTTAACAATAATTAAATCACATACTGGATAATTCAGAGTAATTCATTGAAAATATTATTGTTAACATTATAAACTGCAATAATACGAGGACCTTCAAATAGTATTACAAAAGGAATAATTTTAATAAGAAAAAATAAACCTTTAGGACATGTTGGTTATGTACTGGCATAAGCAAGTTTTTTCTTTCTGGATGTTTTTAAAAATATTGTATATCTTACCTGTGTGGAATGCTTTATGACTGACCATAAAGTCTGGAAATAAGATTGAGAGGAGGTAGTTAAGGTGTTATCATGCTGTGTGATGAGACTGTTGTTTTAGAAAGCTCACTCTGATGTTAATGGAGTTAAGAACAATAGACATGGCACTATGTAAATTATATATAGTACCATATTGTATATGTCGGGCACTGACCATGGGAATGGAGAAAATGGATATTAGCAGGAAAATTTGACATGATTGTAAGGGTCTGGGATGATTCTCAAGTTTCTGGCTTAGATGGCTATGTAGGTGATAGTTCCGTCCACTGATAAAAGAAAAAAACAGAAAGAGGAGTAGATTTTAAGGAGACGGCACTCCTTTTGGAGTAAGTTGCCTAACAAAGTACTGTAAGGGAAATGTCTAGTAGGTAATAGATTATAGGAGTCCAGCTGTCCCGCATACCACAGAGCACATTCGAACCGCTCCTCTTTGCTGCCATGACTTCAGTCAACTCATTTTGTTAGTGGTTGTCAGGAAGAAATAAACCTCACGTTTCTTAATCCACTGGCTCTCCCCTGGGAGGAGCCCTTGTGGAATGACTGCCTGAGGCCCTCCAGGGCAGCCTGCACCTGTTCTCACTACCTCCTCACCCCACCAGTTTTCAGGCTTCCTGATGCTTCCCCTCTCGTTCCACTATTGCTGTTGATATCTATGAGTGACAGAGGCTGTGATTGTCTCAAGAGATTCTGGGGTATAAGCAAGAACATAGTTTAAATATTCCCTCCTAGCCTCTCCTTCCACAAGAGTGTAGGGTCACTTTGTCACAGGATTTTCCACTAGTCTTACCACTCCTGAGACCCTCCACACCTGCACATCCATGTGTGCAAATGCACACATGCACACGTATACACACGCACACTAGCCCAGGATATTTTTTGTTTCATTCTTTTAATATTAGTTTTCAAGGGCTTCTCATTTTCAAATGTTAGTTCCTTAGATCTATGCTTCTATCTTACTTGCATAGTTTCTCCCAGGCTGATTTTAAAGAAGGGAGCTAACAGCCAATGCTAGTTGGCCATCTTGTCAGGATTTTAGGGTATTATGAATCAGTAATGTCCATTTTATTTGTAATTCTTCTGAAATAACTGTCACTGTGTTCTTTTCTGAAGCTCAGGCTTCTCATTAACCTGAAGCTTATGCAATATTTACCTCCGAGTGACAACTTTCCCGCTCTAATCAGGTATCATCTTGGCATCTAGAAATATATCTGTGTGTTTGAGACCAGCATCCCTGTTATCGTTCATTAAAACTCAATGACATTTAAATCAAAAGTGCCATATAGACCTAGATATTTCCATTTAAATGAAGGGAAAGGTCACCTTTTTTACCTATGATCCTTAGTAAATTGGCATTTAAAGTGACTGTGGGTACATGTTTATTAAGAAGTATCTTTCAAGAAAATCTTTTTATCAGGTCCATTTCAATTTCAGAAGGCTTTCGCATAATACATTGGGAACCTGTAGTGAAATGATGCTTTCTACAAGTATTATTTTTGCCTATTTTTATCTGTACCATCAATGAGAAATATAATATAGAGGCTATTTACTCCAAATTTATTTATCTATTTATTACTGTAATATGGCACAATGTGTTGCAATCATTCAAGGTCTGACAGGTTCATGGTATTCAGGCAGATGAGAGACTATTCATGGAGTTGCTGGGATGTCTGGCATGCCTTTATTCATGGGTGGGCAAGCCTTGCATGCTGCAGGCTGCGTGTCCCCTGCATGTCTCTGTGTGTCACTGTCCTCCAGCATGTTACCTGTCATGGCTCTTGTCTCCCAGTGGGGATTCCCTATCCCCTTAAATACTAGAGACAAACAAAGCCTGTAGGAGGCCAACATATCTTATGCAACAGTGCTTCATACTACACATGTGATCCCACTCAGGGCTGTGGGCACACTTTATCAGATCCAGTCTCAAGGCTGTGAGAACACTACTTATCAGGCCCATTCTCAGGTATGGGAAACTGCTTCCCTTAGTTGCCCAGACACCTGGGTGAGGTAGCCAGACTGCATCCTTTTACCTTACACATAACAACAATCTTGACCACCTCAATTCCTTTATATTCAGACAGCTACTTTTTCTTGTCAACCTCAGGACTATAAAAATGAGGACTGGCTTGCATTTCTCAAGCATTCCTAATACTCCTGTAAAACTTGTCCCATTAGTATATATGTATTCCTGTCTGCTAATAAAACCCTAGTTTATGCTTTCTTTTTTTCTCAAATAGCCAGGCCAACTGTATTTATTATCTGTTGCCCCATAACAAACCACCTCAAATATTTGTGGCTTAAAACAACTATTGTACCTCACAAGTCTATGTGTCAGCTGAATGCCTTTGCTGATCTGGCCAGGATTGGTCTTTGCTGCGTGTTTCTATGTATCTCTAGTCAACTGGCAGTTCTACTAGGGCCACAGGGTAACTGGACCATGTGTTTTCATCATTCAGCAGGCCAGTCCAGGCTTGTTTGCATGGTGGCAGCAAGTTTCAAAGAAACAGTTTGAAAGTGTTCATGCCCCTTGCAGCCAAGGCTCAGAATTGGCACAACAATTCTATCATCAGTTAAAGCAAATCTAGGGCCAGTTCAAATTCAAAGGAAAGTGAAGTAGACAGCGCCCTGTTGATGGAAAGTGCCACAAAGTTACATTACAATGAGGCATGGTCATCAAGGGGAGTAATTGCACCAATTATTCAAACTACACCAATGTATTAGATGTTATGGACAAGAAGACAACTGGGTAGTTGTGGTGCTCCACTCTCTGATTTTTCCTCTTTTTGTCTTCCCTGGGCCTTATTACCGTGAATTAGTGAGTTAAATGCTAATCAGAGAGGATGTCTTCCAATGTAAACATCAATGATAGTACACAATTTTAAAAGGCAGAGTCTGGTCTAATTTTTTTCTTCCTTCTAAAGCACCTCTTTCCAGATTCATTCATACTAGGCTGACATAATTGTATAGGAATACATTTTTTTTTTGTTTGCAGAAAACATCTATTCTGATTGGATTGATATCAGTTTTGTTTGGTCAGTATTTATGCCACAGGTAAGATTAAAGATTTTGAATATCACCCCTGATCGAATGATAATTATGTACAAATTTATACTCAGTCATTGATTGATTAATTTAACTATGCACTAAGAAATCTGGTATTCAGCTCTGAACTGAAGGCTTAGAACCCGGGTAGGGATATTTAGAAACCTCATTCTTTTTTGCTAAGGAATATACACTGTTACTCCCATTTCAGCAAAAATAAGACTTGAATTGTATATGCCAAATATAGAACTCTGGAAATTACATCTCGGCAACTCTGCATTTAGAATTATTTTTACAGGACCAAAATGTTTGACTCATAATACTGCACATGCCAGACACTTTATATGGGTGCATCAGTGCTTGGCACTAAGTAAACAAAAGCCCTTCCACCTATCCACTGGACTCAATTTAGCAGCAGCAGAATGTTCAGCTACCTGTATCCTTCATTTTTAATGGTGTTCCTTGCGATGTGCCTCATGGTAATTCTCTAAATGTCTCCTTCCCGCAACTGATCGGAAAGTCATTATTTTATTTTAAATTAGCAGGTTGGGACTTACACACTTCCAGGGAAATCATTTTTACCTAGTAGAGATATAGATAATTTTTCAATTAAAATTCTCTCAATTTTAGTACCAAAGAAACATAAACATGCTTACTTAACAAAATAGAGGTTTAAAAGGAAGCTGCAGTTTGCATAGTTTTGGTAAATGTTAACTTGAGTAACGTTTTATTTTTTTTCTTTGGAAACTCTTTTTTGCTTTATTTAAAAACTCTTTTTAAATAAAGGAAATTTTTATGTTTTCCTTAATATTATCCTAAAATTCTTGATCTGACTATGGTTAATGAAACATATGTGATTTGTGAGGGCAAATACTAACTTTTCTAAGCCACAAGGCTGGTTTTATTTAAGCTAGTCGAGTAGAAAGAGTTTGTATGTGGTGTCCAGCATCTCTTTTCTCCAACAGTACTCTGACTTTTCCTCTCTTGTTCAACCTCTTCTGAAGGAGTTGTGGCCACATGTTTTTTCCCATCTTTCCCCTGTCTGCACCTGCTCTCAAAAAATCACTGTCACGAAGAAGATATGATTAATATGCATTAGAACTGTTCCTTCCAATGGAATCTAAGTTTTATTTCATATTCTAGATCATAATCTAATATCAGAGGTCCCTAACCAATGGCCTGCTGCCATCATCTGGCCTCCAGATGTGTTTTTGAAACCTTTATAATTAATTGCTAAAATTTAGAAATAAGATTTCACAAGAAATTCCAGATTTCTGGTAGCTCTTGAGAGATTTGAAGATCCAGCAATCCTAGTCCTGCCTTCCTGGATGGCAACAGCAGGCTGAGGCTGTGTTTGTCAGATAAAATGAAGGATACCCAGTGAGACTGGAATTTCAGTGAACGGCACATGATGTTTTAATACAAGTAATTCCCAAGCAATATTTGGGACAAACTTATATTTTAAAATATCATTTTTACACTGAGAATCCTGAAACACCAATTCAAAAGAACTTATGTACCCCAACGTTCATAGCAGCGTGTTTACAGTAGCTAAGTGCTGGAAACAGCCTAATTGCCCATCAATAAATGAGTAGATAAAAAACTATGGTACGTTTACACAATGGAATACTATGTAGCAGAAAGAGAGAAGGAGCTCCTTCCCTTCCTGACAGCATGAATGGAACTGGAGAGCATTATGCTAAGTGAAATAAGCCAGGCAGTGAAAAACAAATACTATATGATCTCACCTTTAAATGGAACCTAATCAACAAAGCAAACAAATAAGCAAAATAGAACTAGAGACATGGAACTAAAGAACAGACTGGAAGTGATCAGAGTGGAGAGGGGACAGGGCTAATGGGGGAAAGAGCGGGAAGGGGCAAGTCAAGGGACATGAGTTGAGGACACATGGGCACAGACAATGGGGTGGGGATTGACTGTAGGAGTGGGGGGGGTGGTGCAGGGGAGAGCAATGGGGAAAAAGGTGGGACAACTATAACTGAACAACAACAATAAAAACATTTAAAAATCATTTGTTTATCTGAAATCAATATTTAACTGGTCATCCGTGTTTTTGTCTGTAAACCTGACAAGCCTATCTGGTAGTGAGCAGTGATTCCTCCCCGTAGGCGGGCCCAGCTTGCTGCAGACCCCCTGAGTGCAGTTCATTCTATATGTGGCCTGTACGACCTATAAGTCTTTAGGGATTTTTGCCACCATCTTAAACTACAAAAAGTAGGTCTCTAACATTATTTCAGTCTTCAGTTCTACAAACGAGTATGATTATTGTAGCCAAAATCATCTGATGAAAGTACCTGTTAGATGTGAGGGTCCTTGTGCCTGCTTATATTTTCAAGAGTCACAGCAGTGGCCCCTAGACCAGGGTTTGGCCCCTGTCTATTCTGAGCTTCTCCCAGCCTTTGCAATGGCCATCCTGCCAGGACACAACCACAGTGAGGCGTCCTGCTGTTAGACCAGCGAGATGCCTTTAAATCCCAAGAGTTGCCTGTTAAGCCAATAATTATGCCTCTGTGAATAGATTCTAGACCTAGGAAAAAAGTGTAAAGGGAAAAAGCATTTATGCTATTAATATTCATTATTGCTAAAATTTGGAATCAATCAAAATATTTAAAAATAGCAAAGAGTAAAATATATTGTGTTCCATTCCCCTAAGGGCCCAGTTTATCCTTATTAATCCTGATATGAAGTGTTTAGAATCATATGAAAAATACCAGAGTTAAGGAAAGACAACCCCAATGGGAAATTGTATATAAAGTATTACCATAACATCTAATGAACAATATGTACAGAATAAAGAAAAACTGGATAGAAATAAATTAAAGTGATATATTGTTGGTTGTCTGTGGATGCTGGCCTAATGAGGCATATTTTTCTCTGGTGTTTTTTTTTTCTGTACTTTCTTTTTTGTTCTATTTTTTCTATAGTGAGTATATACATTTCTGCAACCACAATTTAATTTTTTTAGGAATTGTTTGATTTTTTTTTATCTATGCTAAGAGGCTAACTTGAACCATTCTGTGTAAATTTTGTCTGAGGTCTGATGACAGTAGAAATAAAAAGCCACAGTGAATTAGAAGATAGGCCACCAAGAAGGTTTTTCAAAAAGTAGGTGGCCAAGCATTTGTTTGATAATTCTCAAATCTTTTACATATATTGAGGGTATATAAAGTTGAAGAAGGCTTTTTGGAGAGAGTTTGTGGAAAAAATATTTTGGAAAAATTCCCTTGCTCTCCCTTAGAAAGGGGTCAGAGATTTCTGCCCAACACCTTAAACCAGCTGAGAATATCATTTAAGGAGTATTATGTACGCGTTGTGCAGTTGTAAGGAATCGAGGGACTAATGTCCAACTCCCATAGTGGAACGTCTGAAAGCAAATGTGGGCTGCTTTGCTAACTCAGTGGTGGGCAAAGGAGGAACGGCTGTCCACGTGACCCGCACTTTCAGAGTTTGTCAGGGTAGATCAGAAATGTCTTCCGTGGACAGGTGATGTCCACACACACCAGAGAGGGCCAGCAGGGTATGATATCAGATCTTGCCTAATAGGGTCCCCTAAAGAGGTAGACAATACTCAGGACAAGAGAAACTATAACCAAGGAATTCCTGTGTGTGCAGGAGGAGAAAGCTGTGAGTCAGAAAAGACTGTGTCAAGGGGACCTGTGGGAGAGAGGTTGCTAAAGAACCCACAAGTGTGTCCATTAAAGAGCAAGCTTTATACATTGGCCAAGTTCAGAAAGCATGAGTCGGTTTCAGACAAGTCAGAACTTTTCAGACTCCCTCCTCTTTCCCCTTCTTTCTCTCTTCCAGCTCTGAAGGGTTCAGAAACCAGAGTGAGCTAATAACGTGGGCAAAGGGATATAGATAGAAAAATGGCAATGATGATCACTTTTCTAGGGGGAGGTAGTGTAGCCATACTTCTGATTCACATTGGAAATGTTGACTATTACATGGGACTGGGCATTTTTAAAAGTATGGAAGCAAGGCTGTTTTGTGACTTGAAATGACCAGAAAAAGACATTCATATTTCTTTGGTTCTCACAATTTTAGTGTGTAATGTCATTCAATTCATTACCTAAAGGCTTCTTCTGATGGCGATAACTTTCACTTTTAAGACAGACAGGCTATTGTATTGCCAGGTAGTTGATACTTATCCACTTCACAACCCCCTCCCCCCAGGAGTAGCCCTCATTCCGTGACTGAAGGATCATGATGGAAAACTATCCCAGCTCACTAGCCTCTCTCATAGCATAGCTCAACGTATATGTTACGTTGTTACTGTGTTTCCCACTGGGACTGAACTCCAGGTGTCTTTTGCAGTTATCTGCTCTCTAAGGCATCATTTGTTAGCTTCCTTCCCAATTCTTCTCATTTTCTGACCCTTCTACCAGTGCTTCTGGGAATCAACTTGCAAATATCTATTTTCATTAAATATATGTCTCTGAGTCTGTTTCTTGTGAAAGCCAAGTTACAACAGGTGGGACCAGAAGTGGTCTTAGTAGATAGCTGTCAGGATAGCATTTTGGAATTTAATCACTAATGGCCAGATGTTAACAAATGCCCCATTCCTGGTTGTCCTTGGGGTGATGATCTTCCTGGCATGCTGTCATATCAAAATTACTAAAACTCTCACTTATAGATAGAGAGCTGAGATTAAATATAGAGAAGAAGATTTCATAGTTCATACAATCTCTAATACTTGAGCCATGTAAATATATTATTATAAGATTGAAGTACTTTTGGCTGTTAATTGCCATTGAAATGTTTAAAAAAGAAAATGAAAGATCCAGCTAATCTCTCAACTCAAGGAAGAATCATAACTTTATTTCATGTAGCCAGAGAATGTATTGTGGAAAAATAAGGCCTAAGTACTATTAGTAAGAAAGGCAGAGTCAAGGACAGTTGCATTTATAGTACTAGCAAGTTTCCTGCGCTGAAATCAGAATCTTGAGTGGAATGTAATGACACCCTGAGTCCTGGGGTAAGGGTGAATGGTTGGATAGCTTGAGAATGTTGAATCCACAGAGTCTCATGAATCCTAGGGGCCAGCATAAAGTACCTTTCCCCCTGGAGAGAGGAGAGTGACTTCCCAAGGTCTCAATGTCATGGAAAGACTTTACTTGAGGCTAAGTTTTCAGACAATAATTCTTGCCTTGCTTGAAATCCATTCTTGAATCTCTTCATGGCTTCCAAATAAATAACTGGGGTTCAACTATTAATAGGGAAGTATTGACTCAACATAAAAGTAATGACATGACTAGAGAAGCACTGCCCCTGCTATAGAATAATATTATCTACTCAAAGGTCAGAAGGTCTGGCTGTAGGGGCCAGGGTAACCTGTCCTAGAATAGATTTTAACAATACTGAACCCCAGGTAATTCAGAACACAAAACGGTTACAGCCCATTGATATGTGTTTCTCTCCCATGAGTCAGGACTCAGAAGAAGAATTAGAGCCTATCCCATTCCCTTTCAAGCCTCTTCTTTGAAGTTTGGAATCAACAATGGCTTAGAATAAATGAAATGGCATTGTGGGACTGCCTTAGAAAAGTATTGATAAAATGGCAACAAGCCTCAGAGAATATAAATATTATAATCAATTAATGACATTAGATCCAAGAACACACAGCTTACTATGTACTTTGGCAGATCCTATGATACATTCTTCCCTAAGGCAAAATGAAAATGTCAGTGAAGGGGACACATGTGTTGCTGAGAAGCTGGTAGTGGACTGGTATGGACCTGTGCTCCTGCTGCCCATGGTTATGATGGGAATACCAAAGAGAAGAGCCAAGGTGTTGGCACTTAACAGTCAGAACCAAGGTGAGCTACAGTATAAGGGAGTGTGGACAGAGTGGCAGTCAGAGAACCTCACTGACAGAAATTTAGGGGTTTGACTAGTAGATCATAGTGATCCTAAGGCTGGGAAAGTTGAGCAGCAGTCCAGGGTACTGCTTATTGTAGCTATCACAATATTCTCTTGCTTAATGCCTTGAACTCTATCTCTTTCTCCAGTGGTTCCCAGTAGTGTCTCATTGGGGGACATTCAACAATGTTTGGAGACATGTTTGATTGTCAAAATGGAGAGGTGCTATGGGCATCCAGTTGGTAGAGTACGAGGATATATTAAACACCCTGCAATGCACAGGACAGTCCTCCACAGCAAAGAACCATCCAGCCCCAAATGCCTGTAGCTCCACAGTTGGGAAACAATGCCCTGCTCAATCTACTCTTACTACTGCAACCAAGTAGCAAGGACTGTGAAGAGTATGAGACTTTACCCCATCTCTCAAGCTAATAAATTAGGCTGCAACAATTGTTTGGCTGCTGAGAGAAGACTCTGGAATCAGAGACAAAGGAATTTATTTCCTACATACCAGCAAACATAATGAGCGTCAACATACATGCATCAATTCTTCTTGCCCTCAAGTTTAGCAGAGTGACACAATGGTCCTAGATGAATGCTACTTGTGCAGTGGGTTTACTTCTCAGCTGAGAAACCCAGGGATCTAGTACTTTTAGGGCAAGCAGTACACATTGTAGCAAGAAGCAAACAAAACAACACTTCTTTTCTTGAGATGGAAGCAATTATACAGTAGTTATGATATAGTCATCTTGCCCTACTTATTTGCCTAATGACTCCATACCTGGCAATGAGTAAGCCTTGCAATTTGGTGTGCTTAGCAAGAACATGTAGGGATGCAGAAAGACCATGGTGAACTACCTTTACTCTAGTGTTTTTACAATACGAAGTTCAGGCTATTTCATGTAGCAACACAAGACCCACTGTGACTTGCCTTCTAACTCAATCTCCACTTCTTAATTCAAACATTAGTAAAAATGACTTGCAGTTATGTCATTTTATCTACCTTATACTTTTTTATTCCCCTTTTTGCTTATCCTTATTTATTCAGGTAAATTATCCTGGTATTCCAGGATTTAGTTCAGGAATTCTCTCCTCTAGGAAACCTTTGCTGAACCTTCTAATGGAGTTAAACATTTCTCTTCTGCCTCTGATAGTACTCAGAGTCTTTTCAACTTTGTCCTTGTATTTAAACTCCTAGAATCGGGAGTCCTGTTCCATGTATATTACTGGCATTCAACACAGCCCCTGCCACATGGTGGACATGTGAACATGGTTTCTCTTTGCTTCAAAATGTGTTATTATTATTCTTCTTGTTGTTGTATTATTCCTATTAGTACTCCTACTATACTCAACTGAATTCATGGTATCCTCTTACTACATCAACTCACCCCATCCAGTTTTCCCTTATTTCCATGTCCTCTTCTTCCACCAACACATGCACACATATACATACACCGTATGATGAATTTTGATAACATATAGCTGAGACTCATGTTCCCTAATCCTGAGCTACCTTCCTATTGCCACAATATATTTACCAGGGAGATATGCAGAGAACAAAGCAAGCAAGCAGTTTCACATTCTTGGATACCAGCAGGGCCTTTGCCTCCCAAATCCTGACCTGAATTAAACGATATGGAGCGGAGTGTTGCCCGGCCTCGTCTCGAGGCATACACCCGTGTCCTTGGGCATTGTGTGCTCATGGAGGGAGAAGTTCTGGGACCCTCTTCAATTTTCTTTGTCTCGCACTAGTATTGCTGTCAATTTCTCTCTTGCTACAGAAGAAGCTGCCATCATTAAAGAGAGATGATGAAATGAATGATGATCAGATAGGTATTTTATCAAGACTTTATTTTCTTTTAGCTTCCAAGTTGATGTATTCATTCCCTACAGTTCTTTAAGAATTACAAAATGGCACATTAATTCCCTCTGCTAATTGTTCCATTAATTAAAAGCGATATGCAAACACTGGAATTTTTAAAATGTTTTTAGCTTTTAATTTTGAGTTTGACTTAGCAAAAACTAATAAGAAAATAGAACCTTATAAGCTCTTAATAAATTAATATGCCCCCTGTGGGTATGCAGTAAACTCAGATGTGCAAAAACGATAATAGAATTGATGCAGATTGCATTCCTTCTGATTTTGGTTAGTATTGTAACTGAAATAATGGCATGTTACTCTTTTTTAGCAACTTATTTTTCTTAAAAGTCCACCTAAACTAATGGTGGTGAATGATACCATATGGGGTGAGTTTATTCACATTTTAATTCAGCCATGAAACAGCCTCAGCCAGATGTGCATTGTGTACCTTTCAAATCTACATGTACACCCCTCCCCCGCCCTTCAGCCAGTGAGAATGACATTTTCAAGGGAAATGTGAGCTAGCATTCCAGATCCAGATTTTGTCTCTGTTTTAAAGCTAAAATATAGATTGTGGATTCAAAAAATTAAACCAAGTTTTTTAAAGTAAATTATAATAAAATATATGCAGGTACTTTTTTTTTTTCAAAGATCAAAACTTTGCTCACGATAAGCTAAAACTTCAGCCTCAAGTATCAGGACAAAATTTAGTTGCATTGTCATTTGATGCAGATTTCCAGTTTTTCTAATGAGAAGAAGCCTCTCTATACAGGATGGAAGCTAAATCAGATTAGCTAATTGTCAAAAATTGACAGAGACCGGTCCTATTTCTACAACTAAAGATAAATATTACTGGAAGCTTTGATTAAATGTTTGGTTGTTCTTAGTCCAAACCTGATATGAATGACTGCTGTGCTTTTGGAAGTAGCCAAGTTAAACCCTCTACTTAATTTTCATCACTATTATTCATTCATGCAAGTGTCTTCTTCCTCTAATATTTATTTGCCTTCAGGCAATAACAGAAATAATAGTTCACCTATTTAAGTTTCTCTGAGATATATGCTCAATATTTGTAAATCAAAAAAATTTCTCACTAATAGAATACCCACTACTTGTCCGATTCTTACCATGCTTTGTTCCTGTGAGGTAAGGAATAATACTTCCCTTTTATAAATCATCAAACAGGTTAACTGCTTTAAGGCTATGTCCAAAGTCATGCAATTAATATACAGCAGATACAGCTCCAGTCAGTTGAGTTACTGTATTATTTTTCTGATTTTTCATTATGATAAGATATACACAACATAAATTTACTATTTTATCCACTTTAGTTTATAGGCTTGTGCCATTAATTACATAAATGTTGTTAAGCAACCACCAGCGTCATCATCTCCAGAACTTTTCAAGGTAGAAGGTGCCTGTCCTACCTTGTCTTTCTTATCTTTATCATTCATTCATTCATTCATTCATTCATTCATTCATTCATTCATTTTTAATGCTACAACACTGAATTAAAGTGGACATTGTTCTTAGGCTTGTGGAGCTTCATTTTCATGTAATTGATTCAGAATAATCAATCATTATACAAATATTGGTTAGCTCCTTTTTCTAAGACAGTCTAATACACTCTGCAAGGCCCAATATACTCAAGTTTTGTAGATAGATATTGACCACAGAAATAACACATAATTATGAATTTTATACTGGGATAAGTGCTGTGAAGGAAGAAGAGGTCCATAAGACTATAAAATAAAGGGATTCTATTTAGTAGGCAGGCAAGTGTAGCTTCTCTGTTGAACTAAACATAGAGCTAAGAGCTGAAGGAGAAGCACGAGAGGCAGGAGGGTGTGGGTAGAAGAGCTTTATTTACAAAGGGGCTGCACGTGCAGAGGTACGAGGGAGGCAGGGCAGAGCATTCCAAGGACCTGAGAGGAAACCATTTCTTTTTTAGAGTTCAGAGAGGGACTTTCTGTGATATGAGCAGTTGGAGGGTCTGACCACAAGGTACCTTGAGAACAATATTAAACACGTAGTTCATAAAGGGAAAGGAGAACCCCTTGAAGTGTTGTAAGCAACAGAGTAGTATAATAAGATTTGCAGTGAAAAAAAAAATGACCTTTGCTATTTCCAGAACAGATTGCATGGAGTGCAAGCCAAGGGGGTGTTGGAAGTCCAGTTAGTGGGCTCTTGCTATAGCTCAGGTGAGAGTAATGGTGGCCTGGATTTTGGTAGAGGTAGGAAAAAATGGAAAGAAGTAGAATGGAAATAATTAATTTCTGGGAAGTAGTGATATGTCCAGTGAATGTGTAATAGTGTCCATTTGAGGTCCTTCAGGGCAGGAAATTAAGAAATACTTTCTTTCTATAATATTCAGTATAATTACATACAGGATATTAATAGCTTTTTTTCTGGTAATAAAATCATATGCTTGTAAAAATCCTAAAAACTTATTCTACTTCATTAAAATAAGAAAATATAATTTCCATTAACAGTGTCTTTATTCTTCTGGTCCCCTAGATAAGGGTGTTATGGATTAATTTTGGATTTGCTCTCATTCAAACATCCTTCAATCATTCAGCCTGGAGAAAACCCACTGGTATTTTCATATCCTCTCCTATACCCTGGTGTTGGATTTTCTTCATAACCCACTTGGATTGTTTCTAATAGCTCCTAAATTAGCTAGTTTGACTTCAGCTTCGGAGTGGTTTAACCAAGAGAAGTTAATTTTTTTAAAAAATCACATAAATAGAGCTCGAGAGGTAACATGATTGCTGATTTTGTTAATTTTAGCTGCTTATGTAGAGATACCCAATCAGATGAATGTCTCAAGGTCTAAGCCAAGGTTCCCATTATTCTTGTGGCTTTCTTTACATAAGGACGCATTGTAGCTGCCCTATGCCTCTGTTGCTGAAGAGAAGGTGAAAGACCTCTAAGAAACAAAAGAATGCCAAACCCCCTGAGGAGAGCCGAGGGTTTTGCAGGTATTCTAAGAGAATTCCTTTCTTGTCTCATTGGCCAAGATTGTCATGATTTCTCCTATGTCAAAAAATGTACTTTTATTTTAAATCACTATCTTTTATGGTTAAGGAAAGCTACAGAAAAGGAAAGTGGAAAAAGACTCTGAGTCAGGCAAACTACAGCATTTACCATATTTTCCTAAATAACATTTGGACTTTTTTCTGATTCTTTTTTCTGTTAACTTTCCTATCCATCTACATTTCCCAAAACAATGCCAAGTCTTATCAAATTAATCTTTGTAAAGCATCACTTTGGCCATATATGCTTCTTAACCAGTGTTCGAGGACCTTATGGTTGGACCCAAACTACTTCTTAAATTTTATCTCCAACTGTTCTCTTATATAAATGCTCTACTCCCAGCAATATCTGGCATGTTACTGCGTCATGTTTGGGGTTTTCCTAATTGCATTCTCTTTTCTGTGACCTGCACCTTACAGAGCATTTCCTTCGTCTCCTTTCATAGACTCATCTCATATACAATTTCCATGTTAAACGTAGTCAGACTTTTCCCTCCTCTGCTGTCACTAATTATCCCTGCCTTTTAATTTGTATAAGTATTTACTTATTTGCCTTGTGTTTCCACTTTGGTTTTATTGATTATTTTATGCATCTTCCAATTATACTGTAGTTTTATGAAGGCAGGATCTATATTCTTTGCCTTTTTTGTTCCCTTATGTGCATATTATGAAATGACATGACATTTGATATGATATGATATGATATGATATGATATGGTATGATATGATATAACAGTTACAGAACACAATTTGTGGGTTGATAGACCATGTTGAAACAATTTCACACAAGAAAAATATTTTTATTTTAAAGTCTTTCCAGAAGTGCATTTGGAGTTTAAATACCTCTACTGTTAAGAAATCTCTCTTTAGACTTAGCCAATTTTCTTCATATGTGCCCCCAAATCAAGATGGACAGATATATTACATTAGGCTATTTTGTAATTAATTTACAATTATAAATGTTTAATTTTTCAAGATCTGATTGATCATGTACAAGATCAGCATTTTGTATTTATATTGAATTTTCTTCCTCATATAGTCTTATTTCCTTAATCATTTGCACATTGACAACAAAATTGACTGTTACTACATATAAAAGCTTCATGAAACAGAATTTACCTCATGACCTTTTCTTATTGTGAGTTAATGGTTTATATAGTATAAATTGATATAATTATGTTGGACCATAACAGAGACAAACAAATCATATGATTTCATAATGTACACAAGTCATTTGGGACCTGAAAATACATTTTACATTTATTTATATTTTGGGGGATACCTCCCACTCTACTGTGTTCAATTGAATAACATTTCAATGTATATGTTTATAGTGTTTCAGAATAACAAGAACATTTACTACTAGAGATTTTCAGACTAGACAAATTTAATTAGGCTAGCCAAGAGCCAAGGAGATTAAGGAAAGAACTCTTTGCCCTTGCCATTAATTTTCCACTTGCCAACTTCATTTTAAATACAGCAGCTGCTCTCTGGATCAATTATAGGTGTCTAGAAATAAATGAAAAGATACTATTTTTATAGCATTACAATATGATGAGGTGTATCATGGACTAGCAGAGCAAGAGTGGTATCAAGCAGGTATATAATTCGTAGAGGGAGTTACCTTGCAATGGGTATTTTCTGAAGTAATTTTCTTAATAGTGATGTGTAAGCCCCCACTCAGCAAACAAAACTTTCAACCTTATTTTGAAAAGGTGTCATTTTCAATCCAAATATTTTTAACAAATATAATAGAAATATTTGTCTTTTTATATCTTATTAGGATTTATGATTAGTTCGTTTCACTGGCATACCAATTTCTGTGGCTTGCACAAAACTTGGAGGATATAGCAGAAAACTCATAAAATTGAGAATAAGAGATATGGGTGTGAATCTCTTTTGTGTGGGCTAACTAACCTCTCTGAATCTTGGTTTACTTATTTATAATACAGTGTGGCTTTGAACATTAATACAAAAATTCTTTTTTTTTTTGCTTTCTTATTATTTATTTATTTATTTATTTTAATTGTTATTCAAGTACAGTTTTCTGTCGTTTACTCCCATCCCAGTCCACACCCCCAGTGCTCCCCACCTCCCTCCCATTTCCACCCCCCTTAGTTTTTGTCCATGTGTCCTTTATACTTGTTCCTATAATCCCCTCCCTTTTTCTCTGAAATTCCCTCCCTTCTCCCCTCTGGATACTGTCATCCCCTTTTCTATTTCAATGTCTTTGGCTATATTTTGCTTGCTTGTTTGTTTAGTTGCTTAGGTTCCTGTTAAAGGTGAGATCATATGGTATTTGTCTTTTACTGCCTGGCTTATTTCACTTAGCATAATGCTTTCCAGTTCCATCCATGCTGTTGAATAGGGTAGGAGCTCCTTCTTTCTTTCTGCCACATAGAATTCCATTGTGTAAATGTACCATAGTTTTTTGATCCATTCATTTACTGATGGGCACCTAGGTTGCTTCCAACACTTGGCTATTGTAAATTGTGCTGCTATGAACATTGGGGTGCATAGGTTCTTTTGGAATGGTGTTTCAGGGTTCTTGGGATATAATCCT
>PVKM010002927.1:0-54005 GCA_004027735.1 Carollia perspicillata
CCTGTGTTCTCAGCCTGGCAGCCACCGCCTTTTCCTGCCAAGACCCCTCTCTGCCAGCTGCCGACTCTGCCCCTCTTACTGGTCTGGTTGAATGGTTGCTGGACTTCCATACAGTCCAATTTTCTGTCTGTTCTGGATGTGTTTTTGTTTCTAAATCTTTGTTGTCCTTAATTTTGGTTGTGCAAGGGGGCACAATGTTTCCACCTACGCCTCCATCTTGGCCGGAAGTTAGGTTGTTACTCTGATTTTTTTTGAGGTTTATTATTTATTAATATTCACACTGATTCTATTTTCCACTCCAAATTCAATGCAAATGCTATTTTTACCAGCATCTTTATTATATTCATTGAATGGCATGAAGGCATCTTTGGTTGACTGTTACGTATTGGCTTCAGATGTGGTCAGCTTAGTGGTCAGACAACTCAGAATTATTTTAAGTAAATACTAGTCATTCACCATTGTAATACATATAAAAATGTTCACATTATTATTCTTTAAATTATATATATATGCTTTCCCATATATTGTTCTGCATGTCTGATACATTAGAAAATTATGAAAAATGCTTTAAAATATTTAAAGCATTTGGCTTATAGAATGAGTTCATGTAAATATCCATCTGAAATTAGACAAAAACCAATTTCCATTACACTCAAAATTATAAAAAAAACCTCAACTCAAGTTATGACAAATATAAAATGTGTTTTGTGGAGCTACAGACCAGATCCCTGCCCAAGAGATTTAGTAAATCTCCCCCTCCACCTGTCCTCAACACTTTCATTAATAGTTACACTTCATTTTCCTTAAATATTAAGCAGTAATGCACCATAAAAAGAGAACATAATAAATGTAATCGAGATAAGCAAAGTTAATTATTCTTTACCCAAAAAGTCAACATAATTTCATAGTCTATTATGGCATAACACAAACTAAACATGGCAACAGAAAGGATGGTACCTGAAAAAAAGCACATACCAGTACAACAGGGTGAATATTAAACTTTAATTAAAACTTAATGGTGTCCCCAAACATATTAACAGAAATATTTCCAAGCCTCAATCAATAACTGATTTTATTTCAAGTAATTAACAGAGCCCCCAAAAATTCTGGCTCAATTAAAAAAAAACAATTTGATAAGTGTTGCTGAGTTACCTTTATAGAATTTGATTTACAAAACGAAAAACAACAACTTGCTTGCAACAGTGTATTTGTTATATTTACCTTGAAGCCCATTGAGGATAGAAGTAATTTCTATGGATTTTATATGAGCTGTTTCAGAGTTTTTGGCATCAGTAAGATCCAGTTTAGATGCCATTTCAGGAGATGAATTTGTCTGAAATGGTGGTTTTGACAAGCGCCGAAGTTTACAGTTTTTAGGAGAATATTTATCATCTTTGTCTTTTTCTTTGTCTAATTTATTCTAGGTTAAAGAAAAAATACTTCATGTTAGCCATAATTTATCATGACATATTTATTACTAACATTGTTAATACTAATTTTAGTTCTTCAGTTATAAAATATATTATTAAATAACATAAAAATACATGAAAAGCCCCTCAAAAAGAGCCAGAGATGTTTTTCAAAGTTGTTTAACAAACACTGCAGAATGAGCAAAGTTCTTGTCTAATATTTACATTTACGTAGTTAAAATAAATTAGCAGCCAGATAGCCAAGACTAGCAAGCATCTGCACTGCTAGTAATTGGTGTTAAAAACTCTTCAAATTAAATCAAAATAGGCTTAAATATTCACTTAAAAAAGAAAACAATTTCAACCTGGTAGTTTTAAAGCCTGAGACTGGGCAGGTGAGGATGCAGCAGGTGGACCAGAATATCCCAATTTGTGGGTGGATAAGCTGGAAAACTGGGAAGCAAGATGAACAGTGCAACCCAGGATTCTTGTGTGGGGCAATAAAGCCTCAGAACACCTGGCTATAAAAACCTGTGTGGGTTGCAGCGGCAGAAGAAACTCCCAGCCTCACAGAAGAGTTCATTGGGAAGACCCACAGGGTCCTAGAATATACATAAACCCACCTACCCAGGAATCAGGACCAGAAGAGCCCAATTTGCTTGTGGGTAACGGGAGTGGGGAGTTACTGAAAGCTGGCTGAGAGTGGAGCAAGCCACACTGTTCCCTCTCAGACACCTTCCCCACAGACAGCGCCACACTAGAGCCAGGTGGGTTGCCCAGCCCCGGCGAATACCTAAGACTCCACCCGTTACAACATAACAGATATGCCAAGACAAAGAAATATGGCCCAAATGAAAGAACAGATCAAAACTCCAGAAAAAGAACTAAGCGACAAGGAGTTTGACAACGTATGAGATGCAGTGTTCAAAATACTGATAATCAGGATGCTCACATAAATGATCAAGTATGGTGGCAAAATAGAGGAAAAAGTTAAGGCTACACAAGGTGAACTAGTGAAAAATATACAGGGAACCAAGAGTGAAGGGTATGAAACCAGGACTCAAGTCAATGATTTGGAACAGAAGGAAGGAATAAACATTCAACTGTAATGGAATGAAGAAACAAGAATTTAAAAAAAAATGAAGACAAGCTAAGGAACCTCTGGGACAGTTTTGAATGTTCCAACAGCCAAATCATAGGGTGCCAGAAGAAGAGGAAGTGCAAGAAATGGAAAACTTATTTGAAACATATCAAAGGAGAACTCCCCCAAAATGGCAAAGGAAATAGACTTCCAAGAAATCCAGGAAGCTCAAAGACTCCCAAATAGTGGAACCCAAGGAAGCACACACCAAGGCACACCATAATTACATTACCCAAGATTAAAGACAGGAGAGAATCTTAAAAGCAGCAAGAGAAAAGGAGACAGTAGCCTACAAAGGAGTTCCCTAAGACTATCAGCTGATTTCTCTCAAGAGACCTTACAGGCAAGAAGGGGCTGGAAAGACGTATTTGAAGCCATGAAAGGCAAGGACCTATATCCAAGATTAGTCTATCCAACAAAGCTATCATTGAGAATGGAAGGGCAGATAAAGCACTCCCCAGATAAGGTCAAGTTAAAGGAGTTCATCATCACTCAGGCATTATTACATGAAATATTAAAGGGACTTATCTAAGAAAAAGAAGATAAAAAATATCAACAGTAAAATGGCAACAAACTCAAAACTACCAACAACTGAACCTAAACAAAAACAACAACTACTAGAACAGGCACAGAACCACAGAAATGGAGATTGCATGGAGGGTTACCAGTGGGGACGGGGAGGAGGAAGAATGGGGGGGAAGGTACAGGGAATAAGAATCTATCTATCTATCTATCTATCTATCTATCTATCTATCTATCTATCTATCTATCTATCTCCCATGGACAGGAACTTAAGGGGAGGGGATGTTGGTGGGAAAGTGGGTGCAAGGCGAAAGGGGATAAAGAGAAGAAAGTAATGGGACAACTGTAATAGCATGATCAATAAAATATACTTAAAAATAAAAGTTATAATACAGAGAAAAATAAGCACTTACCTTTATTTTCTTCCGATGTTTTATCTTTGGCACATTTTTATCAGCAGGCCTTACTATTTTATCTGCTTTAATCCATTCATCATATCTAAAATTAAAGGAAATGAATATACATAAGCAAAATACATACCCCAGAAATACTTATGCCATATCAAAGCGAAACTCATAAACAGAATGATAACACTTTAGAACTGGAAATGACCCTGGAGATCATTTAGCTCAACTTCCCGGTTTGATGCATAAAGCTGACAAGGACCAAAGGGACAGATGAAGTGACTTCCCAAGGGCATAATGTCAGCTAGAAGCTAAGGTAATATGCTCCAGTTTGAAATGACATTGTATGACAGAAAAGCACTGTATTATAACTTACAGATAATGCAAAATCATCTAGAGAAAATATCTTCTCATAGAATGCTAGGAAAGCACTGCCCTGCCAGGTTTTTCTGTATTCCAAAATGCTTCCTACATGTACAGATACCAAGAGCCCAGCTGCGGTGGCCTCTCTCCTCAATGATGATGTCTGCATGGTTTTACAGGGTACAAATCACTGCCGACTGCAATAAAGCTATTTACTTAAAGCAAAAAAGGAACAGTTCACTTTTGTAAAACCTCAGCTAGAAATAAGAAACATTAGGAACAAATTAAGCTACCCAATAAATTCAATTAAAGAAGAACAAATTAACCACACTTTACATTTAGATGTTATACATATTATTGTGCAAAATGGAAACTCACTGGCATTTTTAACTCCACAACATGATCAACTAAAAATGAGCTTTTAAATGAAAATGTCATTACAGATGTACTAAATGAAGTAACAGAGGCCCTAAGTCAGTACATAAATGACCTGGGCCATTACTTGACTAATACATTACATTCTTGCTCTAGATTGCGCCTAGAAAGTATCTGTAATGACTCCCAGGCAGAGTCAGACACACCACTGGCTGCAGGAAAGCTCAGGGCTCAACCCCACAAGGGGAGTATCTGTATGTGCTGGGAGCTGTTGAGGCCACAGTGATAGACAATAAGAATGGAATGGAATGGGTTCCAGGAAAGTCTTTACATTCCCTATAACTAGTTATGTGGCCCTGGTCAAATCATTCTCAAATACCATTTTTTTATGTCTACAGAAGACTGCATTAAAAAATATGTAAAAGTAAGACTGCATACCACATATGGTTTTTTCAGGATCAAGTATCTGATAAGTAACTCTAAAAAGTTTTAAAGCAAATATTATTCTTCTACTAAACACGTTCCTTTTGGTACTTATACTGGCACAGTAGCACTTAGTTGTATATGTGCAGTATTTTTAATTTTCCCATTAATACTGAAAATTGCATCATGCTGAAGAACAATGCAATCTAGCCCCTTCCAAAACTGGAGTGGCAGTAGAGAATAAAGAGAAAAATATCTCCACTCTCTGCAAAGTTGAATGTGAATTCCTAAAAGCTCCTCTTATTTTAACGTAGTTATACTTTCTTTAAAAGAAAACAAAACAAGCTTTTATTTTCTTAGGTTTGGGCTTTGGTTATTTTTTACCTTTCTTAACCAGACTGTCCATTATGTAGAGTTTTACAATACTACACATTATTACTACCAACAAGAATACTACTTAATTCAACTTGGTTTTTGACGTGAATTATATTTCAAATTAGGGTAGAACTAGGGTAGCTTTCAATTTAAAACTACCCTCATGACTGCCCTGGCCAGGTAGCTCACATCGCCCTGCTGCACCACTGAACACTGAACACTGAACATTGTGGGTTCAATCCCTGATAAGGACACATACAAGAATCAACTAGTGAATACACAAACAAGTGGAACAACTAAGCAATGTTTCTCTTTCTCTCCTCCACTTCCTCTTTCTCTCTAAAATCAATTTTTTTAAAAAAGACTACCTCCACAATATACATTTGTATATTTTACATGGCGGATCAAACATATCAAACAAGCAAAAATCAGTTATTGCCTCCACAGTTAAAATGTTCACTGAGACGAAGGAAGACTTCTCTGACTCAGAGATAACACACACTGCTTACATTCTCTTAGGAACAAGGCAGAAGGAACACACACATAAACGAAATAACAGCTACATGGGATGGTACAGGCCAATACCCACTGCCTAAGTCACACCAACCAGCACACACATGCTGTGTGGCAAAGTTAAACAAGACCTTTTGCGGCCAAGTTTTTCTCAGAGAAAGGGTTTATGGAGCCAACCCAAACACTAGCCAGGAAATGTCCAGGTCCTGGGGCGTCAGTCTAGACCAGCAGCAGCAGAGCTGGATGGAGATCACAGGTCCATTGTCCTGGGGCTAACAGGGCTCTTCTATACAATGAGTTGGGGAAGACAAATACAAGTTGTCTTGAACGAATTCACATCTGTCTAAAGATAGAGATGGAATAAGATGAAGTGGAGCTAGTTCTGGAAATTCTGGAATTGGTGTATATAGTGCAGAAGAAGAGAGAGCTGGCTGCCTAAGCGGGATGCAGTGGCACCTGGTGGTGAGCTAGTCCGCTATACTGTCTAGGGTGCTAATTGCGGAAATGGCCACTGGAAGTTATTTCAAGGTTCCAACATAAATTCAGGAGTATAAGCTGTCTTTTTTGGTTTTTGCCCACAGTTGTTAACTGATTAACTTTCTACCTCTGCCCTGCTATAATTTAATTTAGGACATTCTCAGAATTCCCTCCTTATCAGTAATCATTTCTCCTCCACCCAATTATAAAGTAAGGATGCTATGAGAGGACTGGTCATTAGAAGAATGAGTGAGTACAATTGTATGTGAAAGAGTGCTGGACTAGGCGGAAAACAAAGAAGAAAAATTCTGGAATTAGATGAAACAAGCTATGTACACTTCTAAAATTTTTGAATAGTAGTAATCAAACACTATGGCCTTACTGTTCTGGATAAAATTTCTGCTTTAATATTGTACAATACTCTGTACGGTTTTAGGAGATTCCTTGAAAAATTCTTTAGATGTTTCCTATTGGAGTAAATATGTGGTAACTTACAGTTCTATAAATACTAGCTAATATTATGATTCTTTCCTTCCTTCCTTCTTCTTTCTTTTGTTTCTCTATTTTTGCTACTTGATATGAAATGACTTTAATTTCAAATTATGGTGAAAGAATGAACAAAAAAAGCAGGAATGGAGAAAAAAAGGTGAGAAAAGAAAGAAGAATAAAAGAAATAAGGGCAAAAGAGAAAGACCAATGATTCCTTGATTAGTTGGCTTCCTTCTAGTTTATCTTCTCAGTGCTTTTTGTCAGTGTATTGAGATACTCCTGTATTCTGACAGTGTTCAAGATTTTTTCTTTTCTTAGTCAGACTTATGCTCTTCCTAAATAAAATGAATAATAGCTTTTGGAATTAGGACCATGCCTTAAAAATCAGTCAGTGAGTTTTTTTCACACATTAAGAAACTCAATCCAGCCCTGACCGGAGTGGCTCAGTTGGTTGAACATAAACCCACAAAGCGAAAGGTCGCCAGTTCGATTCTGTTTAGGGCACATGCCTGGGTTGCAGGCCCAGTCCCCACCTGGGGGCCATGTGCAAGAGGCAACCGATTGATGTTTCTCTAACATGTCAATGTTTCTCTCCTTCTCTTTCTCCCTCCCTCTTCTCTCTAAAAATAAATAAAAAATATATTTTTAAAAAAGAAACTCAATCCATGGACACAAATTGACCTTGCAAGCTATAGGTTTGTCAAAAAGCACTACATGAAGAGTTAGAGCAGGGGAAATGGACTGCCTGTTACAACTGTGCAAACCAGGAAGATGAAGCAGCAACTGAAACACCTCATTAAAAATGCACAGTATGAACTAAACCACGATGAGGGAGAATGGGTGAAAACAATGTGTGAGAACTTTGGTTAAGGGAGCTTTTCAAACTTCAAATGCCCCTAGCAAATAGAGGTTGAGACCACTGATAACAAATATTTCAAACCTTAACGAGGTTCTAAATAGCACTTTAGTTGCCTGATTAATCTTAACCAGGGTTAAAAGAAAAAAAAGGTGATCAGAAAACAAACCAACACTATAACTGACATTATATTTTAAAAACAGGAAATGTTCTTTCCCTTTTATATAATTACTTAGAGTGTTCTGAGTGTTATTCAAGCGTTCTTTCTATATTCTTTACAGAATACTTTGAAAGAACAGGAAGGAGAGAAATATAAATTCATGTGGAAAAAAACCAAAAACTGGTACAAAAAAATAACATTTTCTACAGACACTAAATTATGTAAGAAAGGGCTAGGCCAATTTAGTTTTGATTTTACTACTGTCAATTAATTTAAATAAAGGTGGCAATATTAGTGGGTCAAGATCTTGATTCCCTATCAAAAACCTAAAGTAAAGGCTTCAATGAAGAGAACTCAGTTCAGAACTGCAAGGAAAAACTACAGTTGATCCTGTTTATTCTTTATAAACTTGAACTTTTTATACAGTATATTAATATATATTAAAAAGACTTCAGACTACAATAAATTAATTTTGGGCATAATATGTAAGAAAGTAGTTAATGAAGATAGGAAAAACTTAGCTCAAGTTCTTGACTATCATTAAAATGGAAATTACTGGGAAGTAACGAAGAGTAGCAAATTGCAGCTAAGAAACAGAAGACCATAAAATTTCTCGGTTTTTCCTAAAGATACCATCCATTCATCCCTCTAAACATGTTCTTAAAGAACACAAGGTTCTTGCCCCGGTAGGGTGGCTCCATTGGTTAGAGTGTTGTCCACATACTAAAAAGGTGGCACATTCAATCCCTGGTCAGGGCATATACGGGAGGCAGCCAATCGAAGTTTCTCTCTCACATCCATACCTGTCTCCCTCCTGCCACCTCTTTAAATCAATAAACACATCCTTGGGTGAGAATATAAAAAGTACAAGAATCTTAACTAAGTCAAATGCCAATTTCTTGGTTTTATAATGCTTCTAGTCCTTTCTTCAGACATCCCCAAAGACACAGGTACACTGTACTCCCCTCAGCTGCAATGGGCACCCCTGCACAGGGACTGTCCAATATTTCTGACCCTGCTTTAAATACCACAGATGGAATCAGAGTGCGTGGGTTTTTTTGTTTTGTTTTTTTAAGATTTTATTTATTTATCTTTAGAGGGAAAAGGAAGGAGAGAGGGAAAGAAATATCAATGTGTGGTTGCCTCTCGTGCGTCCCCTGCTGGGAAAAGGCCTGCAACCCAGGCATGTGCCCTAACTGAGAATTGAACCACGATCGTTTGGTTCGCAGGCCCTCAAAACCCACTGAGCTACGCCAGCCAGGGCTAGAGTGTGTGTTTTGATGCTCTCTCTCACTGCCTGTGAAGAACATTATGTAAGAGCTATTTAGGGAAATAGGTCCCCAGAGAACCCCCCTGACTACTGTACCTAGATTCCTCTCTGAGGACAGCAGGCCTGTTGCTGTCAGCTAGCTATCCTGGTTTGTGATGATGTAGCTTGAGAACTAGGGAAAAAATTTAAACCAAGCGGTTGGCCTACGAACAAAATGACTTGCAATTTTAGATCCAAGCAATAAATTTTACGAGAATATCTGAGAACACACCGTCTGGGTTATTGATATAAGCTATCCTGCCTTTACTTGGACTTTACCTTCAGAAACTATGACCGAAAGAGATCAGTTGGCTTCTTCATAACAAAACACAGTTTGCCAGAAAAAGAGGATTACTAAATTCATTTAAAAACAAAGAATAACATATATTGAGACAAATATTGAACACAAACACTGAGAAAATTAAGTCTGTTAGTGATCTGACATTACTTTTAAATTTGATTATCAATAAATTCATTGTATTTAATGCATAGGATCTAGACAAGTATTTTACCTGATATTTAAAGTACTAAAGAAAATATTTTCAAATATATACATGACTGATATGAGAATATTTTTATTAAGATCATTTAACTCATGAAACAAACATGAAAAAAAAAAAGATGCATGAGCAACTCATTGAACTTCCAAAGTCTGCCCCTGACCGATGTGAGATGAAGGAGCTGCACCAGAGGGCCCTGCAATGAGAAATTCTGTGAATTCAAGACGAGAAGTACGTCCAAGGACACACACACCCGACAAACATGTTTGAGGTCCTAGTATGCGACGGGCTCTGCACGGGGCTCTGAGTGCTCAGCATGAATGCGCCACAACCCCTGCCCACAGGGAGCTTACAATTATGCACAGACGACAACACTAAATGGTAATTACAGAGGGCACAATACAAACCTTCTGAACCTTCTGAAAGAAGCCACATAAACATTTGAATTGTAAAAATGTGATGAATTAAAATATTTATACAAAACTAGAAGAAACCATTCAGAGACCCCCATAATATACTTGCTCTCACCAGAGAAAAAGAAAAGTTAAAAAAAGAAAATAATTTTTGTTTGGATATGTTAGCAAATTACCCAAGGAACCACTAAGCAATAATAAAAATGGAAAAGAATGCTAGTCAATCAGATACAAGAATCAATTGAGATTTTGGTTCTTCTTAAACCCAACTAAATCATTTCCAGAGAATTATCATCAACATTTATTAATATATACCCAAAAGACATAATCTTAGTGATTAAAAAGTAATTACATGCAGAATAAAGATATTTAAAAAATAATTTCATAAGCAAAACCAAACTGACATAATAATGCTAAAAAAATCACTATTTGAAATATGCATATATTATAAAAGATAAAACCTAACAACTATTAAGTAAAATATTTAAATCACTTGTATTTTGTTTTCTGTAATGGACAGACTCAGTAACTGCTGAGCAATGCATATTTTATATCTTGCTTACCTATACACAAAAAGCTAAGATATGTCAATACAACTAAACTCTTAAAAACCTCACATCGAGAGTGGAAATTTACACTATCTTCGCAAGGCAAGGAAGTTTCCTTCTTTAATTAAGATACAGGATCCCTGACAGGCGTAGCTCAGTTGGTTGAGCGTCCCACAAAGCGAAAAGCTGCCAGTTTAATTCCCAGTCAGGGTACATGCCTGAGCTGGTCCCCGCCTGGGGCGAACAACAGGCAAATGATGGATGTTTCTCTCTCACCTGATGTTTCTCTCCCTCTCTTTCTCCTTCCCTTACCCTTAGAACTCTAAAGATAAGTAAAATCTTTAAAAATAAACTATGTGGAAAAAAGTATGACATTGTATAGAAAAAGACCAAGTCATGATGAAAAAAGTATTAGTTATTAATATAAATTTCATAAGCAATTTTATTTTTTTTAAATACTCGTTTTTTAAGATTTTATTCTTATTTATCTCTAGAGGGGAAGAGAAGGAGAGAGGGAGACAAATGTCAATGTATGATTGCCTCTCATGCACCCCCTGCTGGGAACTGGCCTGCAACCCAGGCATGGGTCCCAACTGGGACTCGAACCATAATCCTCTGGTTCACAGGCCCACACTCAATCCACTGAGCTACACCAGCCAGGGCAGCAATTTATTTGATACTTATCTACTTGCTGAAATTTTCCACCATAATCTCAATTTACATATATATTTTTAATATGAGAGTATATCTAAAGCAAAATTTATGAAGACGCGCTGAACAGAATCTAATGCTTTTAGTAATAATTTAGCAGTAATTTAATGCTTAAGATATAACAAAGTTTTACTGAAAAACTAAAATTCTAAGCATGCTATTAACACTTCATATTTCTACTTCATGTAACACTGTTAAATCCACATCAAAGACACAGGTATGGTGTTCATCATAATAAAGAGAGTAACAGCATAATGAAAGAAACATGAATATTATAGCATAATTTAAGATTTGACACAACCACTCCAGGAGAATTGTATAGTAATTATATCAACCGGTTTTCCTGGAGCAGTTACCTCTGTAAAATGAAACAAGGTAGTACAGGTCTTTAGATAGAAGTAATATGTAGTGTGAAGAACAATTACTGAGTGCTGTACCAGGTTTTATTTATAAAGACCATGGCAACTGCTTAGCAACTGTGACACTCATTGTATTTTGTGACTCGGATTGCTGACTTCTAAAAGTACCCAAGCCCCAGCCTCCACGTGGCTTGGTTGGAATGTTGTCCAGAGCATCAAAGGGATGCAGATTTGATCCCTCCTGGGGCACATATATAGGTTGTGGGTTCGATCCCCAGTCAAGGTAGGTAACAAGAGGCAGCTGATTAACGTTTCTTTCTCACATTGATGTGTCTGTCTCTCACCTGCTTGCTCTCTCTCTCATTATTCATCTTTTATCACAAAGAAAATGTTTTTCACTTGCACTGAATAACTACTCAACTCAAAAGTCATTTTTTAAGTAAAAATTACTTTGTGTTCAAATTACTCTTACCTTAAGGACTGTCCGATACAAAGCATTTTGCATGCTGCAAAAGACTCTTTCGCAGCCTTTCGGCAGCCATGGTACCTTTCTATTTTAATATGCTTTATATCATAAGCTAGGAGACTAATGCAGGGTGCGAGGAGAAGGCCACTATGAGGCAGCAGGAGCAGAACGGCACATGGAAGAGCGTGCCAAGGGAACATGGGGGCCTGGCGAGAAGGCCAGGACAATGTTCCCTTTCTACCCCTAAAACAAGTTCACACATTTGAACTTTTGGGAAATCAACGTCAACTAGTCCTCGCTTAAAATTCTTTAACTTTCACACCACAGAAATAAAGCAGACCATTTCCTAGATTCCCTCACTTTCCTTTCTAGCTTTACCAGGATAATTACTTCAAAGCCTATGAACAGAACAGATTTGTACTCTTTAATTAATATTTCTAAATCCAACAGCATATACAATAAAGTATGGCAGGGGTCAGATTACACAGAGGTAATGGAAAAAAGGAAGAAGGTCTAAGTACTGGAGAAGGAAGAAATAGAGAAAGTGAGCTTAAAAGGTGACAAAATTGTTTAAAGAAACAAAAAGAGACAAAGTGAAGGTAAGTCACAGGATATGAGTATCGTCGATCAGATCTACTCCAGTCTCTCACTTTCAACCCCATTCTGGCGCTAATCAGGAGATAGGCCCTGTGTATGACCCAAAGAGGTCATTAAAAAGAACTGACTACCATAATCACATATAAAAATTACCTCAAAATGGACCAAAAACTTAGGTATTAGAGCTAAAACTATACAATTCTTAGAAGAAAACATGGGGGGAAATTTTCATAACACTAGATCTGATGATGTTTTCTAGGATACAACACCAAAAATACAAGCAATAAAGAAAAAATAAATCAGACCTTATGAAAATTAAAAACATTTCTATATTAAAAGACATTATCAAGAGAATAAAAACACAATTCTGTGAGTTCACAGAATGGGAGGGAATATTTTCAAATCATATATCTGACAAGGGATTAATACACTGAATATATGAAGAAACTCCTAAAGCTTGACAACAAAACCCAAGCAATTTGAAAGTAGGCAAAGGCTTAAAGAGACATTTCCCCAAGAAGATACACAAATAGCCATTGAGTAGTAATACATGAAAAGATGCTCAATATCACTAGTTATTAGGGAAATGCTAAACAAAAGCACAAGGAGACACCCACTAGGTTAGCTATAATAAACATTTTTTAAAAACAAAAAATAAATGTCGGTGGGGATACGGAGAAACTGGAACCCCTAATATGTTGCTGGTAAGAATGGAGATGGTGTGTAGTCTCTCTAGAAAACAATTTGACAGGTCCCTGGAAAATTAGGAGTTACCCTATATAACAGAACTAAAAAGGCTCCAGTGACAGCCAGGCCACATCTGTCCCAATCCATTAGTCTCTGTATCCTTCTTATTTGGATTTTAATCTGTGCTCTACTTCCATTCTGTTGCCCAGAGGTCCAATTTAGTTCAGTATTCACTCACTAGTTATCATATCCTAGGCACGTACTGTTCTACATACGGTAAGGGATATTAATGGAGTAAATACAGAACTGGGATGTTTCCCCTATGTTTTAAAATTAAATGTACTTTCATAATGTGAAGTAATGTAGAAAGCTTGAACACTGAAAAAAAAATTTACCCATAGTCCTACATGGAAGTTATATTCCAGGAACTCAAATCCCTTTGGCTCCAAAATGTAATTTAGAAAAATTCAGTATCAGGAAATCAATTCAAATTAGGACTGAAAAAACAGGCAAAGAACATAGCAGAAATTAAAATGGATATCAGAAGGATAAAATGGATATCAGAAGGATAAAAGAAGGGAGAAAACACACAAAGACAAACAGAAGAAGATAAATGACAGGACAAGTGATTAATGGTTTCTTAATTTTGAGACAGGTATAAAAGGAAAATAAACAAGAAAAGCACAGATGTTAATAAAACTTATTGTGATCATTTCACCAACAAATATAAAATAATTATGTTGTATGCTTGAAACTAATATAATATAGTCAATTACACCTTAAAAAATAATCCAAAGAAACAAAACCAGAACAGTATGAACTAGTCTTCTAAGAAAGTAGGAGAGTAAATGGAAGAAGACAAAGTGCCCACTTGAGGTTCAGAGTCACAAATTTAAAATAAAACCAGCCGGTGGGTGCTTGCTTTCTTCCAGCCAAGATCAGCTGCTTAGGTGCAGGCAAGGAGTCGGAGTTAGATTTAATCAGGGTTCTTGTGGTTCTGCCAGGGAGCACAGTAGTACAGAGTGACACAACAGGGTGGGTGAGAAGACAAGAATTCTAACAAGTGACAAGCACATAAGTGACCTGAGGAGAGGGCATTAGGGGCAGGGATAGTAGGATCAATGGGCTGTACATCCTGGTGGGGTAATTTCCTACCCTGGACAATAAATTCTTCAACAGAGACCATTTATTTGTGTCTTTAATGCCAAGCATACTATTTGGCACATAGAAGTTGAACTTATGTTTGCCAAATAAGGGAATAATGTTTGATAAAAAGCAGCTAAACGTTCATAAATGTGGGACTGAACCCATTTGCTTGTGAAAACTTTTTATTAGTATTCTACCCCAAAATCCCTCCAAGGGAATTTGCTCAGAGAAATAAAGTGTTTTTAAAATGAAATATATTTTTATTTCAAATTATATATTTAAATCTTTGTTTTCTATACTTAAACAGGGTAGAATTAACTGTTGTTACTGCTTTAAGAGTTTTCCAGTTGAAATTTTAGTCTCTTTTCTCTTTCTTTTAGTTAAGGGCATCCGTTAATATAGCTGGTGATCCTCAATATAAAAAATAATATTCCCATATCAAATTCCCAAATCATTGATAATGGAAAGCCAAACTGGAAATGAATGAAGAAAAACAAATCGGCATCAACACATAAAATACTGATGTATTTTACATCCCATACCAAATAGTCTAGATAGTTCCGATGCACCTAGTTTTATTACTGAACAAGAATAGTTGTTATAAACAAGGATAAAACGAACACGCATAACAGAATTTATGGTAGGTGAATTTCAAAGTTTAACTTTATTTTCAAAAATCAATCCCACATTTATGGCATGACTCAGAAACTTGAGAGTGAAAAGATCTATTAGCTAATGATACTAAAAATGCATATAAAACATTAACATCATTAGCAGAAGTTAAAATAAACACAACAGAGAGCCTACTATTAAAAATTACTAAAGTATGATTTTTATAAATGTACAGAGATATACTTTTTAAAAGACTAAAAGAGAACACACTATAGTATTAATAATAATCTTTTTCTACTTTTATGCATTTTCCCATATTTCTAGATTGAGTACTACTTTTAGAAATTTTTAAAAATTTATAAAAAAGCAAAGACTTACTCCAGGCATGTGGTGACTCTATAAATTCTATAGTTCTGAAAAATAGTTTCATGTATGGTCATCACATCTGAAACTTCTGTAGCAGCACTGTACCACTTACAGTTCATTCTGTGGTTTAGCATCCAGAGCTCTGGCTATTTCCAGTAAAATTAATGTAAGCATGTAAAAATGTCTTTTTTTATCAAAAAAAAAAAAAAACCTAATTGGTTCAGACATTATCCTTTGTTTAACAAAAATTAACGTATCTCAGCTGTGAAATACCAGTATAAAATAAAATCAATGTAAAGGTTTATATAGCACCTTAGAAAAAAAAGAATAATGTGGAAATTACAAGCAACTAGTATTTTTAAAAACTAAAATACTTTTTTTTTTAAAGAAAAATCTGTTTGGTAGAAAATAATGTTTCAGATCACACAAAACTCACATAAACAACTCCACACGAAATTTCCTAAGTTGCTATTGTAATGAATGGCTGCCAGTGAAGATAAAACTATTTTCGTGAATGTTCATGTATAAATCTTCATTTTTAATTTCACATCTCAAGTGTAAATTCAGAGATCAAGCTGAATTTCCCAAAATATGTGAAAATAGTTGTAGAGCTGATGAGGACTTGTGGTCCTCATTAGATTAGCTTCAGACATGAAGGAGCAGCAAGAATCATACGTGATTTCTTTTTGTTTTTCTTTTTGTAAGATTTTATTTGAGCCAAACTGACGACACATGCTGGGGAACAAGATCTCAAAAGCTCCCCATAAGTGATTTCTTATGCATCGACGGGACAGACTTTGGTTATTATTGTAGAGAGAAGGAAGAATGCTGTTATATGGACTATAGGAAAATTAATGGCTTAATCTACTGAAGTACAGCTGTTTTCTCTACGATGCTGGAGTGTGTAGAGATCCACCCTACAGGTCTTCACCAAGATGGTAAGTTATCTTCTTTTCAACGTTCACACCATACAAATGCTTGAGTTGTCAGGAGGAGACTGCATCCTTCTCAGTGACAAAAGCATGTCTTGTTGAACTAGTTCTCATTTTCCTTTTTATTTTATTAAAAGTGTGAATGTCTCAATTAAAATCTTCTGTTATCCTACCCGACCCACTATCAATTTCAAAGCTAAAATATTGAATGTTTTTTCTACCCTCTAAAATCCAAGTGCTCTTAGGACAGGACACTTTCCTTTAGTAAATCTTTTCCTAACAAAACTGAAAGTTGTATCTTAACTACAGAGTAATTTTATGAGTATCTTGACTCACATACACACTAAGCTTCTCCTGTTTAATGAGACAATTAATAGAAAATAACCAAGCCCTAATTATAGTGAAAGTAAGAGAATGCCTAAATTCTATCCCTCCATCACAGCATTTCAAGTATTTTATAAAGGCTACTAGGAAAACTCCCTTGGTATATAAAATGGCAAAATAACCAGAACTGAAAGGAGAGGGAAAAAGATGATGTGGCTTTCATCTACCTTATAGGAATTACTTAGAAATTATTAATTTTTTGCTGACTCCATTTTCTCCTAATTTTAAAATAACATATTTAACATTTACATCCTAGGCAAAAAAGGAACTCCCTCTACATGTATATTTAATAAGATCATTTAGTAGGATCAGAATGATTAAATATCGAAAGACTGGGTAAAAGATTCTTATAGCAGCTACATTTGAGATTTCGAGTGTCTTCCTTCGAACACAGTAACAGACCTTCAGTTGAGAGAAATCATGCACCATAGAGGCAGCACAAGAATCAAAAGCCAAAAGGATTAATTATGATGTTAAAAGTAGTATCTGGAAAAGCTTCTTTCAGGACAACACTGATCATAGATATTCTTAAAATTCAAAACTCTGTTAATCTTGTTGGCTAGACATGAACAACAAAGTCCCTCCCACCGCTCCTGAGTATTTCCTTATGATTTAAGTTGCTATTTTTCCCCCCAAGCTCCAGAATGATCAGAATGGTACTTCTCCAAAATAAGAAAGGAAAGCAGATTAGACATGTTTCTAGAGCTTCCTACTGCTGCAACAGGACAACACAAAATGTACTTATAAAGAAACACAGTATTTTTTAAAGAAAATTTGAGATGATATTTTCTTAGTAACTTCCCAAACCACATACTACAATTTATTAACATTAAGCATGAGAACTGTACTCCTTGAAGACACTAGGCATTCCAAGAAACCACCACTTAAAACTCTATGGTTAACTTTCCAAGGACTACAACTCTATCATAGGCTATATTTCAAACATAATATTAAACATTCCAAAATGAAATAAGTTTACCTTAAAAGACACCTAAATGATGAGATGCCAAATTCACTTTTACACTTTGGGTAAAATTAAAATACAAAATTTCTTTGGATAAACCAAAGGAAACTTGTATAAAAAAAAAACTTCAGTCATTGAACACGACCTAAAAACAAATCTTTGTCTTGCCCTTCACTTCCCTAAGGTCAGAAGTGAGAAAGTGCCCTGTATTTTAGTTAAGCTTACATTACATCCACATTGTTTCAAACATGAAAATAAATTTCCGAGGCTTCTGAAAATGCTATAACGCAAGCAATGTTAAAGAGGAGATAAGGCCTTCTTGAAATAGCGAAAGCTTCCTAAGAAACCTCACTTTAAAATTCCTGCCTACTGAAGGAAAGAAATATGATGGCTTAAGAAGATTACAAAGAGGTTACTCTGGCAAGGTAGTTGAAAATGCAAGAAGTCTGATAACTGGCTTACAGAGATCAAGAAGCTTAAATCTCTTTGATGTTTTAAGAGATTTTCCTATCATTTTCACCAAATGTTGCTTTTATTAATCTACATAAGTAACGTAAAAACCAACTGTGTGGATCCGGTTTTCTAGACACTAAGGATATCTTCTGAGTACTGAAAACAGTAGGTAGGGAGTCCCTAAGCATGGCATTTACATGCTAAAAACTATTTTTATATGATGCTATAACCTCAATTAAAATACTAAGAAGACTGTAATTTAATTAAATTTTAAAATAGGAAATTATTTTATGAGTGTTTTTAGGTAGCAATCACTAGCTAAAACTCAAGTTACCTCACATTCCATCCGCAGTAATGCACCAAGTAAAGGACCTCTCCACCTTCGACATCAGAATCTTTAATACTAGCTTCATAGGTTTTTTGATTTTTCCCTCGTCCATACCGCACTTGGACTTTCATGCCTGGTGGATAGCATTCAAACTCCTCTTCCTCATTGTTGTCATCATCATCTTCCTCTTCCTCCTCCTCCTCCTCCTCCTCTTCTGCTTCTTCATCATCTTCATCTTCCTCTTTATTCGTTTCATCTCTTGAAAGGTTTAAAAAATTGCAGTTAATAAAAGACACTTCATAAGCTTTTCAGTTCCAAACCACATAAATTGATAAAAATTGTGGCTGTGATTGTTCCGGGCACAGCAGGTTCCACGTGTATGAAATTCTCTGATTTTCAATTTATATTAAAAACTAAAACTGTATTAAGATGACCATGGGTAGAGAAGAGATACATTTAGAAAAAATGAACACTGAAAAAGTAAGTGCATTAAAAGAAAATTTCCAACAATCAGAAGAACAGCAGTTGTGCTGAACAGCAAAAAACTAGCTCAGTCGACTGTAACAATTTTCTCATGTTTTATTACAAAAGTGTTTTACACCTCAGTTGACAAAAAACAAAAATCATTACACCTCACAAACATTTTCTGACTAAAAGTATTTTTCATTCAAATATTTCCAGCCTCAGGATGTTTAAAACAAAGATTTTTACTAGCCAATGGTTAGTCTTAAATAACTTTAAAAGGTGCTCCAACCAAATTTTCAAATGTTATACACTAACTAAAATATTTTACCTTTCACAAGCATAGTCTACCAACTTCGCAATAATATCATGTTTTTTTCTTTCTGTTCTTCTAAACTTCATAATTTCTGCTCTCTTCACCACATATTCACTAAAATTCTTTAGCACTGATTCTCTCAACTTTAAAGTTCTGAATGAAACTAAGAGTTAAACCATTCAGAAGCAGCACTGCAAACATTTTGATCTTCTCAATATCGTGTTCTTTCTAAAACTGAGTATTCATACTCATTTTATGAACCACAAATCATAAATCTTTCCAAGCTCTAGATTAAAAAAAACAAGCTTTAGTACAAAACTCAACTATATTTAGTTAAGTTTTTATCTGCTCTGCAGTATATACACACTTATTATAATAGTTTTCTCTCAAAAAGAATCTATCACTTTTCAGCTGACAAATGAATAAACATCATAAAACAGAATCACAAGACAGCTAAGTAAATAAGCTTTAAAAGTTAATAGAAATAGTATTTATACAAAAAGCCTACCTCCACTGATAATTTCAATTTTACAGTCTTATATGCAACATTTTTAACAATGACATATTTTACCATTTCTAATTATGTAGTTATATAAGCAACAGAAATAATCTATAAATAGTGATACAAGCAGCACTATAATGCTTTTTTATTTTCCTACTTCTTTCCTTCTATATAGGAAGAAATGAAGAAAAACAATAAAGACTTGTGACGTCAGTCTAAGTTCACAAAGTAGCACAAGTATCACTTTTCTCTGAAATACATCACGAAGTCTACAAAGATTCTCAGGAATTATTCCTGTTTTAAAGACTCATCTAGTCAGCCCTAGCCAGCTTGGCTCACTTGGTTCAAGTGTCATCCCATAAACGGAAAGGCCGCGCATTTGATTCCCAGTCAGGGCACATGCTGGGTTGCAGGTTCAGTCCCCGGTGTGGGTCTATACGAGAGGCAACCAACTGATCTTTTCTCTCTCACACTGATGTTTCTCTCCCTTCCTTCCCCTCTCTCTAGAAACAATAACATGTCCTCAGATGAGGATTTTTTTTTGAAAAAGGTTCATCTACAGTCAAATAAATAGGTAGATAAGAATTAAAACCTAAATGAAACCAACTATAATCTTAAAAAAAACAACTATGAATTCTATTATTGAATATACATTAACATTTCTAAAACAAAAGAATTATTAGTATGGCTAAAATATCTAAGAAATTATCAGAAAGGGTGCTGTAGATAACAAGCTATTAACAAATTTATTTTTTTCTTTTTTGTTGCACTTTTTCCAATACCATTTATCCCTCCTATACCCTCTTCCATAGTTTCTTTCTTACAAATTATCTCAGAGACCTTAACTACATCCAAGAGCACAAAAAATGGGCAAGCTTCACAAAGGAAGGCTTGATCTAAAATACGAAGGGTGAGAGTGAATTTTCCCCTGCATGCTGTAGTCCACATGAAAAAACAAGACATTTTTTAATGTAACCACCACAAAATGTGCATTTGTTTTGTTTTTCTGAGTAGTGATAAATGAGATCCTCCACTGAATAATAAAATTGCTATGAACAAATTTAAATAAATGTTTTATATGTATAATATATACAATGTACACATATAAAATTAAACCAATTAAAGTATCAGGAAGAAAAGGAAATGTATTGTAGTTACCATCACAAGAGATTTACTATGCACCAAAGAGATTTATTATGCATCTCAGAATCATCATTTAAGAGAGATATAGAATGAAGAGTCTAAAATTCTTTCAAAATGAAAAAAACTCTAACCTGTAGCTTACATTACATAATGTGCTGAGAACAACTGGTAAATAACAAGAATTGCAAACACAACCCTACTTAAGCAACAGCCAGAGCAACCTTTATTTAATCTGCAATAAAAACCTGACACTCCGGATTAATAAATCAAAGCAAAAAAATTAAAAATAAAAATTTCACATTTACCATCAATTTCAGACACAAACCAAATAAAAGCCACGTAAACAATACATTGAAGTATAAAGAAGCAGGCAACACAATTACTGGCTTGAATCAGTCAGCCACAGAAAATTCTACTCTCTCGAAGAACTCAGTGGCAAAATCAGAGGTAAATACACTAACCCAGCTAGAACACAGAATGCCAAGAAAGACTGTCTTTGAAAGTGTAGAATAAGGCCATGGCTGGTGTAGCTCAGTGGACTGAGTGTGGGCTGCGAACCAAAGTGCTGCGGGTTGGATTCCCAGTCAGGGTACATGCCTGGGTTGTGGGCCAGGTTCCCAGTGGGGGCCACGTGAGTGGCAACCACACATTGATGTTTCTCCCTCCCTTCCCCTCTCTCTAAAAATAAATAAATAAAATCTAAAAAAAAAAAGTGTAGAATGAACCAGCACACAGGTTAAAGAAATTAGGTTGGTGGATGCATAACACACACGGCACACACATTTTATCTTTTAGACAACTACACTTGGGGAAACCAAATGTACCAGCAAGAGTTTTCCATCTGAATTTACAAAGAAATATCAAATTTTCCCAGTTTGATGTCACACTCCTTACAATGAAACAAATTAAAGAAAAAAGCTACAAGTGATTAATACCTACTATGGGGCAGATACTGAACCAGGCATTTTAGATCAATTACCTTATTTAATCCCCATTCCTGGAATAGGGAGGCAAGTTACTGAAAGTTCTTGGTAGTAGCTAATTACTTAAAAGTTGACATACTAGAAAAACTTAAATGTTAATTCTTTATCATTATAAATTTTTCTATTGCACTGATTTAATAAAATTCAGAAATCGCTTTTGGACATTTTAACACACAATGCTTCTAAAGAACACCTATCAAATTACAGTAGTCATGCCAGGATAATTTGTTTGTAGTATGACACACAGATATCTGTAGTAACTACAAAAGCCACATAGGTGAAAAATTCAATGAATTACCAAAAACCTGCAAAATACATTTATAATAAATAGGATTTTTAAGTATGAATTTTAAAAATTAAGATAATTATTAATAACAAAGAAAAAATAGCTGAAATAGTCTCCAGTAGCAGCATGGAGTACTTCAAATAAACATTCACATACAGAGAACTATAACCAAGTATAATAAGCAAACACTTATACTATATTCACCTAAACCCACTTTTTTTCCTTCCAAGTTTATCTGTATGCTGAGGTCAAAATTTCAGAAGAACACTAAAAATGTCAAGAGATTTTAGGCAAAGGTTGAATTCTTACTAAGTTTCTTAGTAGTCAAAATAACTTCCAATGGCAGTACGGAATACTTAAAATATACATTTGCACACAAAGATATATAACAAAGATTAACAAACACCTTTTACTATATTCATCTAAGCACGTTCTTCTTTTTATCCTCCTCCTCGGCTTCATGTTTTGTCCAAATTTCAGAAAAATACTAAATTGATAAAAAAAAAGTTCACTATACTTACTTAAATGGACTACTAACAATGAGGGATGTTTAGGTTTCTTAAACCTTAGAAATAAGATTAGACATCAAAGATCACCTACAAAGGGGTCCACTGGCAATGCATCAAGTTACACTGTTACATAATTCTTCATTCCAAAATAACCAACACAAGTAAATGCTACTATCACATAAAACACAGCATAAGAATTTTGGCCCTTTAACAATTATTAGCACTTTTCCATTCTTATTTTTTGCTTAAGAAATGAACACAACTGTCCAAATCTATAACCAACATATCATCTATAAAACATTGCATAAAGCCATGTCCCCAAATTTGTATTATCTGGTTATTTAGCAGAGCTTAATACAGTAAGAAGTACTTTTCTCTACCTCAAAATTTTGTAAATTTCCATGATGAGAGCAAGAAGAATGAAACAAAATTATGATCTTTTGCTACACATTTACATTAGTAGGGTCTCTGAAGAAAATACTATTGATGTAATAAATGCAAATCAGCCAATTATTCTATATTTTGTCAATCAAAATTAGCTTTATACATACACACACACACACAAAGAGCAAATTACAAGAATTCATTCAGCCAAATGCATCTTAACCAAAAACAAAATTCTTACCCAGATTTTGCTTTTTCTTCTTCAGCTTCTACCTTTATGCTGAGGGGTTCAGCTACCACAGTTATCTCATCATCTTTATTGTCCAGATTTTCAGTTTCTCCTGTTTTTCTCATATTAACTTCTTTTTCCTGATCAGTTTGTGTAGGTATAGAGTCTAATAAATTCTTTTTACTTCCCTAGAAAAAGATCAGAGCAACTAAACCAACAAAAGTAAATACTGTCAACCTAATTCCACGACCTATTTGTTAGCAAAAGGAAGTACCGACCAATACTAATACTGAGAAAATTATTAGTTATTTTAAGAAACTCCTGCCATTACCAAAGCACCAGGCAAAAATAGCAAACAGCTATTTTAAACACGAAAATAGCACTTACTGAAGAAAATGCACAAATAGTAAAATAAAAAATTATACAATAAACTAACTACAAAAACTTTACAGAGGATGTAGAAAATGAACTAAAGGCAGCAAAGGGCAATATCTGATTTACCAGAGAGGGTTTAATATTTTCCTTTCTTTCAACATCGTCTTCAGGAGACTTTTCTTCTTTTAGTATTATCTTCTCCTCCTCTTCAATCTTTATTTCTTTCATCTCTGGTTCATCTTCTTCCTTAACTTTTATTTCTTTTACATTTTCACACTCCTTACATGACTTATTAACAACTTTCTCTGGCAGCGCCATCTGAAATTCAATATTGGCTGACCTACAGTACTCCTCAAAACCATATAAGTATCTAGAAACAAGAAGAGAAATTATATTTGGACAAACATTTCAAAATATTACTGTAGAGTTGTGTTTTTAAAAAATGTGTTCACTTCTTTTAAGTTTTCAGATATTAAGCCTTATCAATATTATAATTTATTCTAGTTCAGTTCTTCCCAATCTTTTAAACCCAAACAGAAGCATTTTCAAAGAAAAAATTCATAAAACAAACAAAACAAAAACAAAAAAAACTATGCCCTGGTCCGTATGGCTCAGTTGGTTGGGTGCTGTCCCACAAAGTGAAAAGATGCTAGTTCGATTTTCTGTTAGGGCACATGTCTGGGTTGCAGGTTTGGTCCCTGGGTCAGGGCATGTACAAGAGGCAACTGATCAATGCTTCTCTCCCTCTCTTTCTCCCTTCCCTCCCCTATCTCTAGAAATAAATAAATAAAATGTTTTTTAAAAAACTATGCTAAAAGTGAAAAGACAGTCATAAATTTTAAATATCGTAATTGTGACAGCAGTAGCTATTAGAAGGACTAGTAATACCATCTCTCTATTTGTTGAGCACTTTCCTGCATGCCAGGCATTGCGTCTCGCAGTACATGTAAAATATCAGAGTAATGCCATCAGACAAACAGTATTACCCCATTCTACAGATGGGGAAACTGAGGCTTGAAGAAGAAATAAATGGTCCAAGGGCACCAACAGCTGATAGCTGGCAGAACCAGGATTCAAACTTAGGTTTAGTTGAATTTTAAAACTTCGGCATTTAACCACTACAAAGTACTTTCCAAATACACATGGCCTCAAAACCTTTCTTCACACACTGTCTCATAGATCTAGTATTCATAGAATACACTCTAGGAAACGCTTACAACAGCAAAAAATTCTGATTTCTTTTTAGCAGAATTAGCTTCAGTTCTATAATAAATTCCTTCATGCCTTCTAAACAAAAAAATTGAATATAGCTATATCAAGTACAGTGACTTACTTTTTATAAGCACATTTAACGTTGTAACCTGCAGCCGAATTTAAGACAGGGATTCCAAGATCTTGGTAGACCTGCTTCCAAACAGCTCCACTTTCAATCTAATGGACAAAGTGAAATGAAAACTCCTAAATTAAAGGTAGGAACATAATAGGATTTTGATAACTATCATATATATAAATAAATATTTGTTTATTGGTTCTAGTCTCAAAAGGGATAAAAAACATCAATCTCAATGAATTCTAAATTAAAAATTGGTTGGCAATATTTTAAAGTTAAATTTTAGTACTCTTACAAATCTTAGAGAGTTACAAACATTGAAATATTAGACCACTTGACTTTTAAATAAACCCTGCTATAGTAAAGAAAATGTCCAGATTCCTAAATCAAAATTTATAATGAACAGATAAAAATTTTAAAGTGATATATCATGTCCCATAAAACTTAAAAGCTAGTAAGTCAAAGAATTCTATGGATTTTACTAAAGCATTTTATCCTATAGAAAGTTGTTTCACAGAATAGCCCTAATCAGATGGGCCCCATATCATCACAGCAAACTTAATTTTCTCAGTTCGAAAAAAGATTTTCTGATTTTTATATATATACATATATGGGTATATAAATATAAAACACTTATATAAAAACATAGAACATTTATATATCATATGTATATATAAATACATATACATTTATATATATATATGGAAGGCACAATGGAAAAGATATAGAGAATACTAACATAGAACCCTGACCCCCAGGACTTGACAGTCTAGGGGAAGACATAAAAAGCGAGAATTGCCACCAATATATTGTTGTGCTGTGACTCAGACATACACAGGTGGTTTATGAAAGTTTGACAAACATATCAGTAAGTCAGAAAGATTATTTTAAAAAATCTTTAATTAAATTTAAATTTGGTCTTAGGAGCCTAGCTGTGTTTCTAATTTGTACTTTCCATTTTTATTAACTGGAGTAGAAAATTTTAGATCAAAGAACCTGATAAGCCCTGGCTGGTGTAGCTCAGTGGATTGAGCATGGGCTGCAAACCAAATGGTCGCCAGTTCGATTCCCAGTCAGGGCACATGCCTAGGTTGCAGGCCAGGTCCCCAGTGGGGGCCACATGAGAGGCAACCACGCATTGATGTTTCTCTGTCTTTCTCCTTTCCTTCCCCTCTCTCTAAAAATAAATAAATAAAATCTTTTTAAAAATGGTAAAAAACATGTTTCACTTCCAATTGTAATACTTACATTATCAAATCCTCCAAGTTTGTGTACAAGTCTGAATAACTTAAAAAGATTCAAATTTCGATATCCAAGTACAGGTCGTTTGTTAATAGGTGTGCCTGTTGAGGAAAACAAAATATATTAAAACCATGCTATAGCCCTGGCCAGGCAGCCCAGTTGGTTAGAGCAACAACCCAATATGCCGAGGTTGCAGGTTTGATCCTGGTCGGGGCACATAAAAGAATCAACCAGTGGATACATGACTAAGTGGAACAACAAACTGATGGCTCTCTCTCTCTCTTCCCACCCCCCCGAAATCAAAACCTAAAATTTAAAAACTAAAATACTACTGGAAAACATTTTTAAAACCACACTACATTTTTTATTTAAAATTTCAGGACTTACATATCACCACCAACAGAGCTGAAAGCGTGTGCATGCGTGCACACATGCACTCAGGGTGAGCCAAAGTAGGGTCATGGTTGTTTGCATGGAAAACAATACAATTAACAAATGCTAATACAAGAATAAACTGGGCCCTGAGAACTCACAAGTGTAAATCTACTTTGCTCCACCATGTACATATAAGGAAAAAAATTCCTTGTTAATCAAAAACGTCTCTACTACTTAAGCCTGTTTAATTGTTTTTCCTCATACAAAACTTTCAAAACCTTATTTGATTTCATTCCACTTTCATTCCCGATGAGTTAAAGAATAACTACCAAAGAAGCAAAATAAAATACCAAGAAAACAAAATTTTAAAAAATCAGGGAAACAAGGTTTGGCAGAACTGAAGAAAGTATAGAAATGAGTGAAGGCTAACTGCTCCACAGTGAGAGTTATGTTTGTGATACTTTCTTTGCATTTTACCACATCACTACTACTCTAAAAGCTTCTTGCGTAAAGCTATAGTTTTCTTTCATTCTAACAAGCAAAAATGTAGGGCAAGGACACTACAACCAACAAACGTTAGAAAGTGCTAGAGGAAATAACAGGAAGAACAGACATACACAACCTGTTGGTCTTTCAAAAAATTTATGATTGCATAATCTTACTTTATTATTATTCTAATATTGGATTTTATTCATTTTCTTTACTTTTTAATTTATCTTATACAAAAGCCTAAGAAATAGCCTACCTTCTTAGGCCAAGCTTCCATTCATACAAATAACACAGGAATCGAGGACAATGTATATTAAATAAAAGATAACTACAGTGTAGTAGCCATTATCACTTATAAGAGCAAAAGACAAAAGCAGTTTCTACTCATCAGCAATGCAAACAAGGATTTAAAAATCATTAATTACCAAATATTATTCATTCACTTTTCCCTTCTGCTCAAGCTAGAAAGCTTTCTGCCTCTCCTGACTCCCTTTCGCTTGCTTGCATGTTCCCAGAAAGAGAAACTACACTCTGAACAGCAGTGAAGAACAGTCACTAGAGGACTCGGTCACCACTGCAGGTTATTCACCCATTCCTCTTACCCTCAACCCTTTCATGTCTTCAACATTAGGCAGACTTAATAAGCTAAGCCAAGGATCACCTTGAGACGCTGTCATACCTCTCTATTTCTGGCTCTCTATGTATGCATCAATTCTTATAAAAAGACTCGTGACCCACCTTAAAAGCATAGCCACATACCATACACCCCGTGCCCAAGCACACCCAACAGTGATTCTGGAGAAGGAGGCCTCTGACTAGTGGCATCTGTGCAGGTGCAAGTACAATGGTGCTACTATGATTCCTACTCTGCTGCTGGTCCCTAGTGTAAGAGTTCACTGGGACCCTACTGATGGGTGTGAAAAAAAGGACAAAACACAGCCATGTATGGGTCCATGGCCATGATATCTATCAAAATACAAGTTCCTCATTCCATTGTCTATGTGACAAACATTATGCTATTGGCAATCAAAAAGTCAGCCATTACCAGTGACATGAAGCTTGATGAACAGAAGTATTATTTTCCAAGTGTTAGCTATCTGTTACCTATAACGTTAACAACAACAAAAAAGAAAAATACTCACCTCTATCCTCCATGAATTTGTACAACTGCTGAAGAAAGTTTTCCCTTTCTTCTGGAAATGGTTCTATTTCTTCCTAATTTTAGTCACAAAAGAATAGAATATTTTCCTTAGTTAAGCATTTAATAATACAAGCAGATTTCCTACCAAGAGTAAAGACTAATAATACTCACTAAAATATTTCAAAGGCTTTTACCAAATAAAAATTATTTCTTGGTACTAAACTGTTAAACCCAGAAAAGTGTAGGCATTTTATGCTTTAGAGGAGTATGTCCGAAAAGGTATCTCCATAGTGACCATCCCAAATGTAAACTCTCATTTGAGAAATGAGACAACATAGATGGTCCCTCAACTTTTTATCACATAAGAGATCAATTCTTTAAGTCACAGTCACAGACAGGCTCAAGAAGACCTACTTTCATCTATTAAATTGGGGTTAAGGGTTTAAACTTAACGTCAAAACTGACTCGACTGCTGCTCCTCATGGAACTGTACAAGTGTGGGTCCCAGGAGCTGTAACTACAAGTATCCTCATTACACACAGCCCCACTGTATAGCACTTCGAGCTTGTAAAATCAGTTAAGTGGGGAACGAACTTGATCTACAATACCTGAAGATTCAGACTTAGGGAAATCTTCAAGTAATAAAATAGTTCCCCGATTTATCAATTACAAGGGAAGGACTAGCTTCTTGCTGCTGTGGCCAGGGGCTGTGGCAGTAGGGAGCTGGTCCTGAAGCAACCTGCAAGGAGCAGGGTAGTAGGTAAGATTGAGGAACTCATTGATTCAGCGACTATCATCCATTCAACAAACATTCAATGAGCACCAGTAAGTGGAGACACTAGGTCAGGTGCTGAATCAAATGAGAGAAAAATGCACACTGACTTGGAGTAACTGCAGAGAAAGTGGTACAAAACAGGCACCGAGGCTTCACGGTCACTCTGGCTGAGGCAGACGTATTTCTAATACTAAAAGTTTGGAGCATACTTTTCTATCATAGTCTAAATAATTTTAATTTTTAAAAATCACATGTCTGCTCTGGCTGGTGTAGCTCAGTGGATTGAGTGCGGGCTGCAAACCCAAGGGTCACCAATTTGATTCCCAGTCCGGGCACATGCCTGGGTTGTGGGCCAGGTCCCCAGTGGGGGCCACGTGAGAGGCAACCACACATTGATGTTTCTCTCTTTAAAAAAAAAAAAGAAAAAAAAATCACATGTCTAATGCCACTGTTTGAGTGAAATTTACCCCTTTATGTTAAAAGATAGCACATCAGAGGAAGACCAGTTAAAAACAAAAACCCAAGTGGAGAAACTATTAGCTTTGCTAGTTGGGCAAAGAAGAATAAATGAAAATTATTAATTTGCTTATGATAAACCTGTATTTTTCAATTTAAACATGGTCCATACACGTTGTATTTTGGTAGTCTAATGTAAGTCTAAGGAAATCTGTTTTCTAGATATTATCTTAAATGTCCCCATGACATAGTATTTGATTTTCATAAATTGCCAAATTTATTCCCGATGCAAAAATTTTAAGCCCACTTGGTATATAACATAAGAAAATCTTTACACTGGAAACCAGATTTGCTCTCGCAAAAACATGTGTGCAACACAAATCTAAGCACCAAGTTTGGTAATTAACATTTATGGATCATCTGTTATATATTACATGTCAGACACTATGGATGTGAGACCCCCAGTACGACAAGGTCCCTACCCTCAAGGAGCTTACAGATTAGTAGGGGAGTTAAGAAGCAGGCATAAGTCAATGTACTTATGTATGTATATGTGTATGTATGTGCATGTACACACACATGACAAAATGAGTAGAAGGAACTGTAATAGTTTAGACTAGCAAATGAAGTTTCTCTTTAAAATGGTGACATGTAAGTTGGGCTTAAAAACTGAACAGGAGTATGCCAGGCAGACTGGGGGAAGGAAGAGAAGGGAACTGTAGGTAGAGGTCCTGTATGTACAAAAGTGAGTAGAAGCAGGTATGTAATTTCATACTGCCACAGCATAAAGTTCCAAGTGGGGAGGCAGACCAAAAGAAGTAATAAAAAAAAAAGAAAGAAAAAAGGCAGGGGTTGGATTATAAATGAGATCTCATAAGTAAAGCTTGACTTTTAGAATAAGAAGCCACATAAAAGGTTTTAAGCATGGGATTTTTAAATAGAAAGCTGTACGGGACAGAACTAGAGCTGGGGAAACTGTTACACTTCACACTGTCATTATAGATCATCATATCATAAAACAAACTCTAAAACTAAAACTACCCTATGTCATTAATAGGTGTTTACTACAGTTACATGGCAGAATTCCATAACTTACCCAAAACATTACATATTGACATTAATTTAATTTGCTGAAAATATTAAATACAATTCACTTCATGATCAAATATAGAGGTGACTTCACTATCTGTACCTCTCGCCTAAAACATTTATGAAGTCATTCAACAAACCACTAAAGAGTAGAGTGGTGTAACATCACCAGTAATATCATGAATTTCTTTTTCTTATACTTGTCACTCTAGAGCTAAAAAACTAGCTACAACAAAAATCTAAAATTTCAGCTCCTTGATCCATATAAATTCAGATGTCTTATTTATGATCTAATCAGAACTACCCATCCATTTATACTAGATAAAATCACTTGAGATTATCATTGATATTTACTTTTTTGCTGATTATTCTTCAATGCTAGACGGAACATATATTTCATGCTATTCTGGGTATCTCAATAAAATATGCAGATGTAAACACTGTATAAAGTGACAGCTGTTTACACAACAGTGAAAATCATATGAAAGTTCTGCTATATTACATGGCTATTTCCTTATTCATCTAATAAACCAAATGCACAGCAAAATTAAGAAATGTTGCCCTGGCTGGTGTGGCTCAATGGATTGAGTGCTAGCCTGTGAACCAAACAGTCGCTGGTTCAATTCCCAGTCAGGGCACATGCCTTGATTAATAAATTAATAAATAAAATTAATAAATTAATAAATAATTTTTTAAAAAATGTTTCTGAAGTTACTGGGATAACTATACTTATTTTTAACTTCATAAAAGTGTATGTCTATTTTACGGTAAGCAAGCAAAGTTACTTGATTATGATGAGTATCACAAACATGATTTTATTACGAAATAATTCTAAAACTAAAACTATTTAAGTGTTAAATGACTTTATGTCAAATCCTAACTCACAAAGGAAACCCAACTGTAATTTTCTACCCCTCTGCCACATCGCAGCTACAGTTCTAATGTAAAAGGCATCAGCTGCGTTTACTTACCTCCTCCTCACTGCTGTTATCCTCCTTTTCTTTTTCATCCTCCTCCTCCTCCTCTTCTTCCTCTGCTTCACTGCTAGAGCTATCTTCTTTCAATTCAGTCTTCCAGTTAGCAGGAATAGTTCTACTTTTGTGAAATTCGAGGGCCTGATCAAAGGCTGGAAAGAGATCATAAACTACGTGAACTGGAGAAACAGGACAATGGACTTGTCTACAAAAAGATAACTACTGTGCGAACACTTTGGACAGGAAGTGTCTGCTGTGTGGCAGACACTGAGCTAACTGCTCTTCCATGTAGTAGCTCCTTTAGTCCTAACAATCTTAAGCATCAAGATGCCATTTTTATAGATGGCAAAATTGCTACCATTGGAAGGTGACCTAGGTACAAACAAATACAAGAGAAAAACAGTTTTCTTCTTTTAAACAAAAATTAAGCATGTCTATTTAAAACAACTTGAAGATAGGTAAATCTTTCTGGTTTTTAATTTTTTAAATAATTCTCATCCAAAAATGTGTTCATTGATTTTTGAGGGAAGAAGAGAAGGAGGGAGAGGAAAGAGAGAGAGAAATATGTTGTTTGCCTTCTGTACGCACTCTGACTGGGGACTGAACCCACAACCTAGATATGTGCCCTGACCAGATATTAAACCCTCAACCTTTTGGTGCACGGGATGACTCTCCAACCCAACTGAGCCACCCAGCCAGAACTAAGATGGGTAAATCTTTAACTGTTTATCCAGCAAACTGACAATAAAACAGTACTGCATACCAGGCAGAGCCATTGTGATGAACATACAGCACCTGAAAATATACTATAAATATGCTCTCTACATCTCTAGTTAAACCTGAATCATATTAACAATTAACATCAATTTTAATTACATACATAGTCAGTCTTATTTTATAATACATGAAAATAAATTCTAAATCATAAATTTTTTTTTTCCTTTTACTGATTCTAGAGAGAGGGGAAGGGAAGGAGAAAGAGAGAGAAACATTAATCAACTGCCTCTTGCACACACCCTGACTGGGGACCAAACCCACAAACTTGCCACCTCAGTTTGCAAGATGATGCCCAACCAACTGAGCTACACTGGTGAGGACTAAATCATAAATTCTTTATAATTTTTAGCAAGTCTACACAGCATGTTATTGGATTTGATGAAAATACACAAAGAGAAAAATGAATGGCCATTCGAAATGCGAAAAATCTAGTAAGAAATGCAACTACAACATCTATATCACATAACATGTGATATATCACATAACATGATATAACATGACAACATAACAAAATAATTGTTACATTATAAGAAATGCCAAATCAAAATTACTTTGATTTCTATTTCTACCATCCTCAGGAACTAACATTTTATTTAAAGGCAAAAGCCAGACTATAATAACAGCTGCTGATATAGTTCTTTCACACTTTTAAATAATAGTAAGCTAGAAAAAGAAAAGGGAAACCTATGGTAACGAAAGACACATGGGTCCTGGCTGGTGTGGTTCAGTGGTCTGAGCGCCAGCCTGCAAACCAAAGGATCAACAGTTCAATTTCCAGTCAGGGCACATGCCTGGGTTGTAGGCCAGGTCCCCAGTTGGGAATATGTGAGAGACAACTGGTTGACATCTCTCTCACACATTGATGTTTTTCTCCCTTTCTTTCTTCCTCCTTTCCCATCTGTCTAAAAATAAATAAAAAAATCCCTGGAAAAAAAATAAAGAGCTACAGGTATTGCCTTAATTCTACCTACCCTGTGTGATTTAAAAAGAAAATTACCAAAAAAAGACACATAGGTTTACAAAAGTCAAAGTCCAGAGAACCAAGTATAACTTTAAAGACTACTTTGAAAAAATATTCTTTAAAGAGCAAAAGAAAATCTATCTTCAAAAACACTTTATCGGTCGGTGTTTAAATTAACTGTCATTTATTCCACGATTACCCTTACCTTGCTTTAATGCAGCATCAGGCTTTGGTGCAGTGTCACTAGTAATTTCGTGGACATCCTTTCTTGGTACTGAAGTACTGTATTATTTTTTTAATTTTAAAGGAAAAAAAACACAGCAGACATTAATGAAGAACCTAATTACACACCACAAAAAGCTACTGAAAATATGGGAATGCTGACATTTACAGTGAATGTGAGTGCACGCAGGGTTGCAAGTTCCAAATAAAATGTTAGGTAGGGGCTTAATATATGTAAACATCATGTACAAAAGGACCTCACCTTTAAGAAGTGTTTTATAAGCAACTGGTATTCTCAAATATCAAGCGTCCCTAGCTAAAAGGAATACTAAAAATACTGAATTAATTAAAATAACAATAAATGAAATGTTTGGAGAGCAGAATGCATGAACCCAGTAAGTAAGAAGTCAAACAGTAAGAATCTGCCGTTATCTTGGGACAATCATAAGAAATTACTAACTTTAATATTGGAAGAAAATGTACTAGTTTATTGTGTACATGTTCCTTTAACAATTTTTTAAGCTGCATTTTAGATTCACAAGCAAACCTGTAATATACAATTTAAAATATTTTGTGGAACTCCTCAACTATAAGGGTGCAAATAACTGTAAGAGATTCTATCATACATCATATGTATTTTCTATTTTACACTAATAAATCATTGATCAGCTTTCCTGCATTTGGCTTGTGTCATTCAAGCCACAAAAGCCTGAAAACTATTCCAAAAACATTTTCCAGCTTGCCTATGTCTTCTAACTTTTTATTTTAAAAATCTCAAATATACACAAAAGTACACTACAGAGTGCAATGAACCCCTACATATCCATCACCCAGTACAATAATTATGAACTCATCATCATTGCTTCATCTACACCCCTAGCTACACCCTCCACTGCAACAGGATTATTCTAAAGCAAATCTCAGATGTTATATCATTTAATTTATGATATTTCATTATGGAGCTTTAAAATTCTTCTTAAAAATATAATCATACCATCATCACATTTTACAGTTAATAATTTCTTAATTATCATCAAACCAGTATTCAAATTTCCAGATTTAAATTTCTGATTATCTCAGTTTTGTTAACATGATTTTCATAGATTGTTTTTAAAAATCACTTTTCAGAACTTGAAAACCCAAACACCAATCTTAAAACATTGTCATCCTTTTAAAATAGAGGTTCCCGCAGAAGTAAGGTCTGCTTGAATGTGGTTGGCAGGGTAATAATATGGGTGTAATAATTTATGGTTTTAATTTGAAACATTTCACCTAAAATGTCATATGGTGTAATATTATTATATTACAAAATTACATGCTTATGATTTTGTGATAAAAGATTTTGTAATAAAAAAGGGGCATTACTTGTGTTGGACCCTGTATAATCTCTCACCCTGTAAGTCAGAGTATAAAATATATGGTTTTTCTGGTCATAAATCTTAGAGGGAAAAAAAAACCATAGAAATTTATAATTCAGTTCTAAGAAAGTTCTACATGAAAAATCACTTTCTTAACACTTAACATACATGTATAGCACCCCATTTTAATCCTCAGATGACTGCAGAGGTCAATGTTATACAACAGGTTATCAACACAACCATTTACACATAATGAAAAATATTAAAGATTCCTAACAAGACATTCAAGAATAATAAATGTATCAATTAATAATCAATCAAGTGTTAGGTATGATTGATATGTCAAATTGCCTCAACGAATCACCAGGCAAAATTCACAAATTAGACAGTACGAAAAGTACAGTTTAGCACAGACCAAAACAAGGAAAGACATATTATAAAACTACACACAATAATAATATGAAAAATGTTCATACATTGAAAAATTCTGAATGATAAAAAGTAAAAGAGTAAGGTCACTGGAAATAACAAATTTATCATTTGCCACCCTAATTTGGAAAAACAGCATATTTTTCATACCAAATGAATTATACTTACAATTTGCCATCTTTGAAAGATCGAACAAGAATATTATCTTTTTTCACAGCAATTTCATCACTACAATCAGGACAAACCACCTTTTAAAAGAAGTATAAAACTATTATAACTAAAAGCATATTTATAGAGAGTTACATTAAGTACCAATTATTTAAAGCCTTTTATGAAATAATTTCAGCTTAATTTAAAAAATAAAGTTCGTTTTAGGGCAAACAGGTACACACATGTGAGAACACAGAGAAGCAACTTTAAATTTTTATCCTGTATCCTCCCTGCCTCTGGTCATCCGCACTGTTTCCGCACAGGCACGGTGCTGCAAGCAGAAGCCTGGCTACTACTAGACTAAAGCTGTGGGCCACATCCTAGCCAGACATGGAAAGCTAGGGCCTCAGCCGAGGGCCTGCATCACAGCTGAGAGAAGGACAAGAACCCAAATGGGATCAGATATTAGAACCTTAATCAGACCAGTCTCCATCCTAAAAAAAGCCAGAGATAAGGTTCTACTATTATTTACACTTAAATATATACTTCAACACTTACTACATTTCTTCATATAGTACTCACTCTAAAAAGTGAATACTTCCAAGTGGGTACCTTTCTAGAGTCTGTATAAGATTTGTTACTAACACTAGAAATTTATTTTATTTGAAATCGCTTCAGCTGTTATTCACAGTGAGGATAAAGCATGTTTTCCCAAAGCAATGCCAATGCAAGAGGCCTATGAATTTTGATTATTTTAACTTCGAGACAGTTCTCTAGGTATATAAAGAACAAGTTAATGAGAAAGTACATTTTTAAATGAAAACTGGGCTAAATAAGCATGACTGGTTGTTTAAAAGCCCATCTCAGTAGCTGTGAAAAATGACACACGAGTAAGTACATAAAGGTGTGTACTCTCACCAATGGCCACAGAGGAGCCCAAAACAGGCTAGGTCTACTTCAGTCTTTGAAAAAGTTAGTTAACAATTTTCATAATTGTAATTGCCCTGCATTAATAAGCATTTCTTAAACATTGATGGCATTCTCAATTAATTCACTGATGAAAGTCTTTTACAGCATCTAGGGAAATTTTCCTGTCATTTCAAAAAGTCCTGAAATAATAGTTAATGCTGGCTCAGTCCTTCATGTCAGTCATTCTACAAACACTAACTACTACACTGAGGCACTGTGCTGGATGCTGGGCAACACACAGGCCAGGCGGTCACAGCACCTCCCCACGTGGAGCTTGCACGATAGCGGGCAGATGAGCACTAAACAAGAAAGGGCACAGTAGTTCATCACTATTGTGTTAAGTTCTTATCTGATGATCAGGGACTGCTTTCTTGAAGAGACAACATTTAAGCTAAGCTTTGCAGGCTGCACTGAAAGCAGAGGGAAGGGGTTATGAGAAGGCCCTGAGACAGCAACCAGTGGAACCCGCTGCAGGAAGCAAAAGGTCAGTGCGGCTGACTTTCTGCTTGGGCTGAAGGAGAGAGATAAGCAGGGTTCAGATGTTCCGGTCCATAGGCCGTGTTAATTCTTAGGACAAAATCTAAAACCTTCAAGGGAAGAGTCTAAAGTAGGATGAAGTAGGATAATGTCATCATAGATTTACCTTTTAAAAAATTAATTTGTCATTTACAAAAAAAGACTAGGGAAGGGTAAGAGTTGAAAGAGACTAAACTCCTACAATCATCTAAGTGACGGATGGTGAGTGGAATGTAAAGTGATGGCAATGGCGAATTAAAGGAGTAAGAAATAGTAGACATAATTAGGGAAGTGACGAGATGAGAGAGAAGAGGATGCTTAGGTTTCTGCCTCATGCAAATGGTGTCATGCACTGTGAAGGGAAACAAGGGAGAAGGACCAAGTTTGAAAATGGGGAAAGAGAGAATAAATGTACTTTTAGGCTTTTTAAATGTTGTGGTGGGCAAACAACACACAAGTGGAAATACTGAGTGGAAAGATGCCCAGAATAGAGCTCAGAATAGAGATTTGAACTCTAAGATACAAACTTAAGAGTCAGCAGCCTCAATACCAGGAGTCTCAACCTTAGGTCTAACACTGTGAGCCAAATCTAACACTTTGTTTTTTGCTCCTGAGCTGAGGGTTTTGGCGACTACACATACGACAGTACTGTCCAGTGCTGACAGTGGGGTTTGACTAGGGCCTTGCTCCATTCTGACAGACACCACTTATCTGACAGACAAGCCCTATTCTATCCCGTTCACTGGCTTACATTATTTTCCTGGTCCCTAAGGCATTTCAGTTTGTTATCTCTCCAACCAATGCTATAAAGGCGGATGATATCACCCTAAGCAGGACATAGAGTGATTATTCTGTTCCTTAAAGAACATACGTAGAGCTTGGTTAGAGAAGAAACAATAAAGAAAACTGAAAAGGAATACTGTACGAGTCACGGAAGCTAAGATATCCTCCCTTTAAAATGGGGGTAAACGCCACTTATTTTCCAGTCTCAATCAGGACTAAATGCGACCACTTATGTTAATCTTAGCACAGTGCCTGGCCAGAGTAAATGCAATTGGTACACGTTCAGTTATTTATAGTTTGTAAGAGTATGCAACTGTTTTCTAACATGGTGATGTACTAAAACACTTGTAAAACTTACTCAGTTTATAAAAATTAATTTGAAAAACATAAATGCATATACTGATTATGTGATTATGTCAAGACTGTTTGATTTAGAACACAATGTCATACTCTGGTTAACAAAATTATTCATAACTGTCCAAAAGATCTCAACTGTAGGGGGAGGATAACAAATGTCATAATCCTGTTTTTAAAACACTAATAAAATGTATAGTTAAGCAGATTACTGACCTTTCCATATCATAAACCCAAAAATATTTTTCTCATTATCAAAGAAACTGTTTAGAAATTATGGTGAGAGAATCTTTAATTGATACTGAAAGTACTAACAGTGAAAATTTAATATTCCTGTTGTTTAAAAAAACACACACACAATACTGTTTTTTAAAACATGTTTACAAAAGAAATTCTTATAAAGAATCTTGGTGCTTCAGGAAAGAAGAAATGATCACATACACTGACGTTTAAGCAGATTGCCATTATCAAAGCCTGGCAAATTACTTAACCTTCTGCTACTCCATTTCCACGTTTCTGCCTAAATGAGTATATATATAATTACACCTACCTTGCAATCCTTGTAAAAGTCTTAGCACAATCTTGCACATAACAGGTTGAATGGATGGATAGGTAGAAACATACAGAAGTACATAGGTATCATAAAGTTATTTGTGTTTGTTAAAACAAGTAATTGCCCTCGCTGGTTTTAATCATAATTTATTGAGCACTTATTCTGCATGAAACACTACACTATGCACTTAAAATAAAGAACACAAAATATGTTCACTGAAAAAATGACAAATAGACATCATTTGCAGACAAGAGCAGCAAGGAAGATTCTGTTCTTTTGCAATCTCTTGCATGGTAGATTTATGACTTTTCAAAATCTGCACTATATATCTTCATTTAACTCCAACATACCTAGCCTCTACAGCAGAGGTGTCCAACCTTTTGGCGCCTCTGGGCCTCACTGGAAGTAGTATTGTCTTGGGCCACACATTAAACACACACTAATGAAAACAAACAAACAAAAAATCTCATAATGTTGTAAGTAAATTTACGATTTTGTGTTGGGCTGCATTCATAGTCATCCTGGGCAGTGTGCGGCCCATAGGCCATAGGTTGGACACCCCTGCTAACGTTATGATGATTTTGCGTTTCTTAAATGACCTCAAGAGTTCTGTGTACTCAAAGATGATTTTCAAAGTAATCTTTGTAAGAACTAAATGATGCTAAAATCATTTGCCATTTTGTACCTATGAAAAACACTAAGACAATTCTTTTATTCATGAACTTATATAGTTGAAAATTAAGCTCTTTTATGCTAAAGTTACTCACCAATGCAGGAAAATATAGTGCTTTCTTTTTATCCAAACTAACGTAATCTACACATACAACTTTTCCTAGTAGCTCATCAATCTGTTTTCTATCATCCTCATCTTCATCACTGGAGGATGAAGAAGACTCTTCCTCTGGTCTAGGGAAAGAAAACAATAAGATAGTTCCACTTAATTTCACAAAGAATGAGCATACCAAGTTGATGAATATAGGTATTCTAGAAATCTTACCTATTTCCTGTATCTACAGAATAGTTCATTTAAATTTTAGTTTTCTATATACAGCAAAATATACTAGATCCTACTCTCTGATTGAAGAAATTAGAGAGTAATTTCACACTGTCAGTACAAACCTAATTTTAAAAGAGGGAAGGCAGATCTTTATTACTGGGGGTCAGAGGACAGGAGACAACCTGATAAGAGATGATCGCTGTTATCATCAATATAAAATATACACAAATACTCATATAATGCACGATATGATTTTTACATTATGTTAAAAATTCCTTCCAATTATATTGTATATCGAACTAGTAAATTAGCAAGATGTTAGGAAAAGGATCTAACACTGTCTATTTGATGTTAGAGAAAAGTAGAATAGTAAAATTATTAAAAAGGACAAAGAAACACAGAACAAAAATTCTCTAACTCTGGTTCTAAGAAGGCCCACAATCATTATTAAAGAAAGTAAAAATTGTAACAATTTTCTCAGAATAAGACACTAAAAAATGTTGAATAGACTCAATGTAAGTTCTTTTTATAAAATAAAACAGAATAATAACTATTACTGCTTCACTACAGGGCTGAAAACATTGTTGAGATAGTTGGCAATGACCAAGTTCACTGACAAAAATGTAAATTGACAGACTTTTAAAAAAGATTTTACTTATTTTTAGAGAAAGGGGAAGGGAGGGAGAAAAAGAGGGAAAGAAACACTGATGTGTGAGAGAAACATCGATCAGTTGCCTCTCACACGCCCCCACCTGGGGGCCTGGCCTGCAACCCCACATGTGCCCTGACTGGGAATCGGAAGAGCAACTTTCTGGTCCCCAGGCCATCGCTGGATCTGCTGAGCCATGCCAGCCAGGATGACAGATTGGAAAAAAAAACTTTAAATAGGATTTTTCTATTTGATTGGCTAGGATAAATACAGCATATTCTATATTTGTCTTCATGCCTTTCCAAAGGAATGACAATGTAAACGTCACCCTTTTGTATTTATATCTCTCTCTCTCTCTCTATATATATATATATAAAGAAAGCAAAAATTATTACAATATTAAAGATTTTATAGTGATATGGAGAATATCACTATTTGATTTCAATCATCAGTCAAATAACTGAAAAATTATCCCCTGGGGGAAAAAAGAAATCTTCCAAGTTTGCTACTGAGTAGAACTACTGTATAGTTCAAGTGACACTCAAAGCAGTTTAACCCCTACTTAGGAGGCAGAAGGAAAAACCAACTACCTTCATATTAGCAGTGCATAAAACCATAAAGTGGGCACACAGCTTGGAATAGTAATGATGGACTTCACAAGCCTGATTCCTACACTTCATTAGAAGAACATATCAGGGTAATGACTTTTATCCCTCTGCTTTCTAGTGACTGTAGATACAACCAGCCTTAAAACTATAACTACTGCTCTAAAGGAGTCATAAAAGACTCATTTCAACTAGGGTTTTATAGATGTCCTTTATGTCATTATCATTAGCAAGAGAGAAAAGCACAATGTCACAGACAACATCTCAAGTCTATAAAACATAGAGAAAACTAGGCTTTATTTGACTAACAAAGTCATCTATACCTTCATAGAAGTTCTAATTTCCTCCTTAAGACTTACCAAGTGTGAAGGCTTCAGATGTCAGAAAGATACAGACTGACTGGCAACATAAAACATCTACCCGCCTTCCTTAGCAAATGTCCACATTCCACTCTAACGCCACTCCCCACTTATGGACTAAATTCCCTTCCCTTGTCATCCATTCCAGACTTTATTCCAGCAACATGTGCTTCTCTCACCTGTACCCACTCGTCTGCCTCTATTAGACTGAGTGCACAGCATACTGTTATTTCCATAGCATGATGTTATTTCTGCCACTTCAAAAAAAATCCTACTTCACTTTTTCCACCAGATACTGCACCCCATTTCTCTGCCACTCTGCAGCAGAACAGCCTGGAACCCTCTACTTCCACCTCTCCGAAGTCTCTGTTCAAATGTCATCTCAATGAGGCTACCCTGACCATTTTATTCAAATTTACAACCTGCCTGCCCCAGTCTCTTGTTATTTCCCCACTTACAAATCTAGCGTATCATATAACTTATTTGTTTCCGCCATTTTTAATTTATTCTTTATGTCCCCTCATATGAGAGAATGAATATAAGCTCTAAAGGCAGATGTTTTGCTCGTTTTGTTCACTCATAGATTCCAGTGTCTGAACAGTGCTTGGCACAGCATAGATGTTCAATAAATATTTTCTAACTAAATAAATGAACTGAATAGACTGAATTTTTTCTGCTGTAGTACTGATTTTATTTCTCCTGAAATCACAAAATGTATACAACCACTATAATGCACACAACCGGTGTAAATCACACCATTATGCCTAAGACTCCTTTAAGTTTTCCTTTTAGAGAAGCTTAGCTAGGAAATTATTTACACACAAGTTCTCAATAAACTGACGAACTAAAGTAAGGAACAAAGAGAGCAGGCTGAGAACCTTCTCAGTGTTTATTCCCCTCTGACATGATTGCTTCTTTGGTGACAAGGTATTTGTTTACAGAGCCACATCTGATGATGCCACTGGAAATAAAGCTAATGACATGGAGATGTTTACCACAACAGATTAACAGCCAAGCACACATCACTATTAATTTTAAATTAATTGTAAATCAAATGAGAACTTTAGACAAAACATGTGTCATAGAATAGCAAATGATCAGATGCAAATAGAAAATGGAGCCAGGAACTTCACAAGCTCAGTCTTTAAAATGCAGTTCTTACTTCAATGTCCTTGTTATTTCAGGCAAGTAATTACCTCATTCCAAATTTTGTACAGTGAATTAAAATTCTGTATTAGTTGGTATCAGGAAGACCAACAATTGTAACTGCTCAGAGGTTAAAACATACAGAACATAAGGACATATATACACTTACCAACAAAAGGGTTTTAATTTTTCCCCAAAAATTTTTATCAAGAAGAAAACCAGAATCAAATCCACACATCAAAATAAAGCAGCAAATAATAAAAGGATCTTCTGGAATTAGATAATAGTGCTAGTTGCACAAATCTGTGAACATATTAAAAAGCACCAGACACTGTATACATTTATTTATTTATTTATCCTCACCAGAGGACATTTTTTCCATTGCTTTTAGAGAGAAACATCAGTTGGTTGCCTCTCATACATGCCTCTGACTGGGGATTGAACCTGCAACCTGGGTATGTGCCCTGACTAGGAACCAAACCCACAACCTTTAAATCTACAGGATGACAATACAACCAACTGTGCCACGAGCCAGGGCTTGAGAAAAATAAAATAAATAAAAAATAAAAACACTGTACACTTCTAAAAGACTGAAGTTTATGATATGTGAATTATAGCTCAATAAAAATTTTTTTAAGATCTGCAAAACTGTAAATACCAGGTCCAAATCACTGCTTTATTGGGAAAATCTCAGCACCATCAACGGGCAAAACCTGTATCCATAAATAACCCCTAACAAGAATCCTTACAGGCCTTATTATGCTTTATTCTTTTTCTAAAGGGGAAACAGCAGGTAGACTGCTTTCCTACTGTAGCAGATGCACATATACTTTTGCCAGGTTATTAGAGAAAACGGGGTGGGGGAGGGAACACAAATAGTTCTACAATTTCAGGCATTATATTCTCTAGGCAGAATCAAACAAAACCTCTGCACACAATAGGTAAATTTTATAAAAACAAAATTCAGTCAGGTTATACACTGATCAAAAAGGGTCAACAACTTACTTTAAAAAATCTGAGTTGAAGGATGATAATCATTTAAAAGGAAAATACTTGGTCATGGCTAGTGTAGCTCAGTGGATTGAGCGCCAGCCTGTGAACCAAGGGGTCGCCAGTTTGATTCCTGGTCACGACACATGCCTGGGTGTGGGCTGGGTCCTTGGTTGGGGGCTTGTGAGAGGCAACTGATGTTATTCTTGCACACAGATGTTTCTCTTTTTCTCCCTCCCTTTCCCTCCCTCCGAAAATAAATAAAATCTTTAAAATAAAAAAAATGATTCAAATATATATACTTGAATATATTAGGATTAATTAAAGATACATTATAGATAAAACTCAATTAAAGGAAGGTGTCAAAAATAATCAATTTTGGAATACCTGAGGCAAACTACTGGTATGTGGATTAACAGTTGTTAAAAGAAAACAAAGGTAGTGATATACTATTGTAACAATGGAGTCTTGGGAATCCTGGGAAAAAGATAACCTTATTTATCTTCACACAAAACAAAAATAAGTTATAAATGGCTATCAGAGAAACATAACGAAGATCTTTTTTTTTTTTTTGGCTTACAATGGAAGAGGAAATGAAGGTCAAAAAACAAGACTCTGTTGTAGAAAATCACTCTGAAAAGTGAAGAGTGATTCTGGAAAGGAACGTTTGAGGAAGTGTAATTACGGAGATGGGCATTTCACTGCGGCGCTTGCCTGTGGTGCGTATGCACCGAAGCTTACACTAAGCGTGAAGCAAGAACATTATATCATCTCTTGGCAGTGGGAATGACCCCGGTGATGAGGGGCAGACACAGCAAGCACAAGAACACTGATGAGCTCAGCTTCGTCTCCTACACTGGTAACTCTCACCCTTCAGTTTGCCTTCTTCATACTTTGCACAAGTAAAACACAATCCCAATATCAAATCTCTCATTACACACAGAGATTGTAACATGAAAATCTCTGACTTAGGATGTTTGCTAGAGTCTTTAGAAAGCAAAGATCACCCTGCTCAGTGAAAACTGCATTTTTATTTTCAGATACTCAAGAAAAGGAGACTTTAACTAAGTAAGAAACATAACAGACTTTTTAACAAATATGATTTTTTTGGCCATTTTTATAAATGTTTGATAGTCCATAAATTACCTTATTTTAAATTTATGTTTATACTCCTGAATAACATTTGTAGAAAGGTAAAATATATCTAAATATGAAATACATTACTTTCAAAGTTAAAAGAAATTATTGATGGATTAAAAAACTTTTTCCTATAATATGTATACAACAGAAAATAATATGGGAATGTTGTTTTTAAAAATAATATAGTCTAAAGCAGGCCTGCCTGTCAAACATAAATGCTAGTAAGCAGAATTTTTATGTACTCACCTATAAACAAAATCATGTTACATACTAGTAATTTGACAAAAAATTTTTCACTCATTTAACCTTTGCAACAACTCTAAGCCACATCATTACTCTCAAGACCTAGAGCAGTGGAAACCTTCACTAATGAAGTTATTTTATATTAACTACCCCCGACCTCACTGTTCTGAGATCATCAGTCACAGTTAATTAAGATCTGACTATAGGACTACAGTAAAACTATAAAGACCAACAGCAGATAAAAATTTTAATTCACATTTGAAGTCATTCATTTTCAAAGAAATATTAAAAGATTTAATTTATAGGTTTCAGTGAGTATTCTAAGGCAACATAACAGCCCTCTGCAATAAAAAACTGAAAATATTAAATAATAGTATCTAATAATCACAACAGAACTCTTTCATACTAATAATGCCATTGTACATTTTTCTTTTAAACTACAACACATATTTTTAAATGACATATGTAGAAGAGTAAATAATAGTTACAACCTGAGTTGCCTAAATATTTAGGCTCACCAGCCTAAAAGTCACCAGCAAGCTAAATCACAAATGAAAGAAATTATTCACCTAGTAATTAGGAAAAACATTTTCTAAAAGATTCAGTGAGGGAGAAAAAAACCCTCATGGCTTGAATCTTAAGTACAGTAAAAAAGTAAGAAATGTTAAATATTTTTTCAATGCAAGGACTAAGTCTTAATTTGCTCCATCAAATGAGTAATTAATTATTTACTGTTAAAACTAATTCGGAAAGTAATTAAAATACTCTAAAAAAAAAAAAAACAGTCGATCAACTGAATGGGAAAAGGCCTACAGGAAACAGATGAGTTCAAGTCCTGGTCCTTTTCTTTCCTGTGTGCCTTGAATTAGGTACTTACTGTATCTGTGGCCAATTTCCCCAATGTTTATAAGGATAAAATTAATACCTACCTTCATGGGTTTGCTCTAAAGCTAAAACTAAGAAAGATGAAAAATAGTGCTTACCCAAATTCTATCTCCAAAGCTCAGTCACAATTACATTTAATACCTAATTCTGTATATTGAATGAGAAAGCATTCACTTACACTGAAGTTCTCAATGATTCAACCAACATTTACTTTATAGCTATTCTAACAAAATTTGGGCTTAGCCACATTAAAATTTTATCAAAGTAAAATATTCAAAACTGTTTTCAAAACAACCTCCAATAGAATTATTGAAACATTACATTCTCCTGCCCCATTCCTTCCAACTTTCTTCAGCTCCATGGAGGCAACTGTTTTTAATTCTGTTAGCTCTTCCTCTGGTTACTACCTTACCTCTAAACAATATTCTTATATGCTGGTATTTCTTTATTTATACATTTTAGACATTTATTCTATTTGACTTCCCATTGTTAAAGGACATAACTTTTATATTTAAACCACCTCCCACCCTCCACTCTAAAGATATAGTTTTCTTATATAATTTTTTGGGCGGAATTACTGAATGCCCCCCATAATATTCCACTATAGTAGGAATTAAGTCCACCTTTTTTATAGAGACTTCCACTCTTCATTCTGCATTCCACTGACTACTAGTATCTAGAGTTACTCTTGAGAAGTCTGATGCCATTCTGTCTCCCGGGCCCATGCAATAATTTCTTTTCCTGGAACTGTTTGAAGATGGTTTATCTCTGATGTCCTGAAATTTCATGACCCCTTGATCCTTTTTAATTTGGCCTTTTGGAGCCTGGGCACGTGTCATTGAAAGTGATTTGTTAAATGTGTAGAATATGTGACACAACTGCAAGATGACATGAAAATAAGTAAGACAGTTCCTGTCAGTGAGAAAAAAACTATCAGGAAGGGAAAACATTACTACTAAGGTAAAATACTGTCGATGACATTAAGTAAATGCAAAGAATACAGAGAAAGTTCATAGGATAACAAAGTCTGTTTTCAAAGAAAATGTGAAAAGACACAAATGGTTCACATAAAAATACGGGCATTTCTGTTGAGAACTGAAGAAGAGTAAGACAGTGACATGGAAGGGTGGCATCTGAAACAAGAAAGCATGAATAAAAGCATGACATCAGGAAAACAAAGGCTGTGTTCAGGGAATGCTGACTAGCTCCATTTTGACTACAGCACTGAGGTACATGTCGGGAGAAACAGGAGCTAGACACACAGCTGTTAAGGTTGGTTGAACATGGAGAACCACAAGAACCCATGCTAAGGAGTCTGCCATTATTATTAGATCTAAAATTACTATTAGATCCAGTTAGCATTTTGTAGATTACAATTTAAAATTAGTAATTATTAAAACAGTACTAAAAGGAGAAATGAATTCAGGGTTAACTAACAGTTATGAAAATGGACTTACATATGATTAGATCTTCTTCCTCTATTTGTTTTCTTTCCTATGACTGGAGTGCCAAAATGTTCAGGGTTGGTGAGTGGGAGCTGGTCTAATGTCTGTGGGTAAGAACATAAACCCATAAAAAGTTATTACGTTGCAAGGTCTTTCTTCGTTTTAAACCAAATCAATTTAAGAATATGCTTAGATTTTGAGGTTATAAACTCCTCCCAAAGACTAAAATACAACTTTCCTAAAGATAGAAACTCTCATTTAAAAGATACTAGAATAAAAATGATTGAGTCCAATACTGAAAAAAAGGTGAAAGGAAGCATAGGTGTTCTCTCTAGATGACACCATTATCTACTTGAAGGTTGACAGACTTCTAACAATGATTAAAATACAAAACTGAACAAACACAACTCAGTGGAAACGCAGGTCTGAGAGAAACGACGCCTATACACAGGAACCTAAATACTCCTAGATTGTGGCCAATTGTGACTCAAATTTTTCTTGGCACACAGGGAATTGTAATACATGAAATAAAGTCTTGATAAGTAACAGAAACAAAGTTATCAGAATAAACATCCAACTGCTTGGAAAAAAGGCTTCAGATAGGCTTTATTATTATTTTGCAAACATTTTCTGCAATAAACCTTCACTAAAGAAAATGTAAAAATCAGTTTTTCTACACCTTAACATTTTATTTTCCCTCCGTTCCAATCTGCAGTAACCAATATTGTGCTTAGTATAATGATAATCAATAAATGAACATCTCTTCCTTGTTATCAACTGACCATTCACATCAACCCATTTGTCCCTAACCCCATCAAAATTATGATGTCCAGCCGAGGAAGTGGCTGATTAAAAGCAAAATGAAGAAAAAGGGATTTTAAAATGATTTCTGAAGATGTTACTCCAACTTTATTTCTCTGTATATCAATTCTGATAATATTCCTATTTTTCTACATTTTAAAGATTTTCCACAATTGCTATTCCTTTCCTTCTTCCAATAAAACCTTTGCTATTATAGTTTCTCAAACATGGGGGGAACTAAAGGTCCCAGGAAAACTGCCAGGATAAAAGTGGGAGTGAGGAACTATTTCGGATAAAGACTTCTCAAACTGAGAAACCATGGTGTTATATGAAATACTGCCCATCAACTTAGATTTAAAGATCAGATATCTAAATACACACTAATACTAATATTTAAAAGGAAACTTTTAACTTTATTTGTAACACTGAGGTAATTTTGTTGAGACCATGATAAACTGTGAAACAGGGAGGTACACTAACAATCTACTTTGTGTAATTCATTCGAGTATATGTAAATGTATTTAAGGTACTTACACATCCAACAACAAAGAATACAGTACAGGAAAACAGCGCTAGCCATAAAGCATCAAATAAACTTAATCTTTCAAATTTACTTTGTAAATGGGGCATTTCAAAATATTTGGAGGCAGAAGTTGGCCCAAATACAATAATAGCCAGCAGAAATTTAGAAGTCACCTGTCGTTAATTCCTAAATATGCTCCCCAAGGGTGGAAATTTCAAAGTACTGTATTTGGTAAACAGGGAAAATAAATTAATCTGGATTTACTTTCTGCCAAGCTCACAGGTGAATTAAATGCCCCTTCTGCATTTATTAAGGTTGCACTCAGAGATTGTAAGCAGAGATTCCTATTATTTTACAGGGTGGGTAAACATAGGTTTACAGTTGAGAGTATGCAAAACAGAGTTTATTCTTGATTGATTGATTATTGTATTATTTACTTGTATTACAGCTATAAATCTACCTTTGCCCATCCTGCACACTGTGATTTCTATTCTAAGCATCTGCTTGTCATTTCACTTGTTCAGGAAAAAAAAAATCCAGGATTTCTGAAGAGTTATCTAGGAACCACATACAGGAATTTTCAAATAAACCATATTCTGTCCCTGGTATGTAACAAAGAGTGAGAACAGTAAGAAGCTGTATCTCTGGCCTGGCCTCAATCTGCACCAAGCACTGGACAGCCTTTTACTTCAAGTGATGAGAAAGACTGAGGGAGGGTAGAAATTGTCCTGTCTCATTGCAAAACAGAAAAAACAGAGTCCTGGCTATACTAAAGGCCAAAGAAAATGCCACAAGCCTAGGGCACAGGTGGCAAACACAAGGCCCACAGGCCGAATATGACCCTCCACCTTGTTTTATGTGGCTCGGCACCTTGTTTCTACCGGACAGCAGCGCTGGGCTCTTTGCCCCTAGTTAAGGAGTAGTTACATTTATACGGTCCTCAAATTACATTCGGCCCTTTGAAGGCAACCACAAGGCTGATGTGGCTCCCGGTGAAAATGAGTTTGACACCTCGGCCTAGAAGAAAAATGGCTGTAGCCCTGTTACCAAAAATGGACTGGAGGAAATAACGAAGCTGGGATCTTATCAAACCTTTCCTTAGAGGTTTCAATTCCACGTAGTAACTGCACCGAGAATACCAGCTGATGAAACCACTTTTGGATAATATTCAAACTGTGAATCGTCTGTAGAAATATCCAACTACTCTGACAGATGTCAGTGGTGGGCAACACCCTCACTGAGCTGGTCAAGGCCAGAACCAGCGATTTTAATGTTGGAATTCCAGCAGACTGAAGTGCTGCTGTGATCTCTTATCATGGAAATCTTGAATTTAAGTCTTTGTTTAAGTATGTGGCTTATTGATGGGATATGTGACCCAAATAAAGCCAGCATTATGAAGCTCTTCTCTCAGAGGCCAACGTTATTACTAACAATAACAATGCTGAGTAATCTTGCAAAAATTAAAGCTGTTTTCAAAAATATCAAATAAAGGGGGAAAATATATAGATGGTAGATTAAGTAAATACAGTCCTGGCCATGTCTTTACAGAGCTTAATGCATTTACAATTTTAAAATATGTTTAACTGTTTGAGTAATGCTTTTTCTCCTCTAACAGGTGCTAAGTGACCCTTGTGCCCCATTGCCTAGCACAGCACCTGGCATATGGGCCCAGGATAAGGAAAACTATGCCAGCATTCCAATCGCCCTCGTGTGTAAGTGCACACAGTCAAACCGAGCCTCCTAGAAGGCAAGAGGAGCCACAAAGGTACTTGTCCGTACTGCTTCAGCCTTTGCACTGTAACTGTCTTATTAACTACTCCAATTTAAAATTCTCCTGCAAAAGCAGAATTAATATTTTTGATATTTCTCCGGATTAAATAAGACACATGCCTCCATGTAACAGATAAATCAAGTTTTCAAGCCTTCTATATTCACTGACCCACTATAATTGCACACATGTTCTAACTAAGGAAAATGAAATTATTTCTAAAAATTACCTAACGTCAGAAAGAATTGTTACTTCATCAATGTAAGAAGCCAAATTCACTGCATCTGCCCTAAAGCTGTATGCATTTCCTAATTTAAACCTTCACAATTAATTCAAAAAATATTTATTAAAGGCTTTTGTGTAGAAAATACTGCTGGAAAAAGGAGAGTCTATTAAGATAACAAATAGGGAAAATAAGAAAAGTAACCAAACCACCATAAAATAATAAGAGAAGGGCAACAGCATCAAAGGATAAAGAGATCAAATTTGGTCAGAGAGCTCAGGAAAGACATCACGGAGGAGGAAGTGTTTCTAGTGGCCTTAAAGGGAACAGGGCTCAGAAGAAGACAAACGAAGTATAAACCACAATCAGGAAATACCAAGTAGTCTTATAAGGGAGACGTACAGGGAAATGGTAGAATATGAGACTGAAAAGATAGGCTGGAATCATAATACGGATTCTGAGTTGAAATAGAAATTCAATCATTTAAGGGAAGGAAAAATATTTTCCAAATGACCAAAAATATCCCATAAAATAAAGCCTAGTGGTTTAATAAGTAATATTAAATGTTTTCCCCCCCCAAGCACTGTTTTAAATAGTGACTAGAAAAAAAATCATGGTTGGGGCATACTGTGCGTTCATCTTTACAGCCTTGGGGAACTAGAGAGTATAACACTGTTTATAATAATATGTCCATTTAAAAAATTCTGAACAGCAGACTACAGTTTTATAAAACCTGGTGAACTCTCCATTCTTAGTAACTGAAGAACACCTTTTAATTTTAGAGCAGAGATTTGGTGCTAGGAAATATGGGTTTGAGAACCAGCTCTAACCAGCATCTATAAGTAGAATAACGGTTTCTGTTTCATAATGTACGTACAGTAATGTATGTAAACCTGTAAAGCACTGAGAAGTGCATGTATTTCCCTCATTTAATCGTCCAGCTAACACTTACTCAGTTCCTACTCTGTGCCAGACACTGTTCTAGGAACTGGGAACAAAGTAGTGAACAAGACATACAAAATCCCTGCCCTTGTGACACATTCCAGTGCAAAAGGCAGACAATAAACAAATAATTAAGCACGTATTTATATTCTGATGTCGGAGAATGATACGTGCTATCAAGAAAATGAAACCAAACCCCCCAAAATTAAGACAGGACAGTTTTAGAAAGGACAGTCAGGCAAGACTTCTTTAAGGAGAGGCTGTAATCATATCACCTATTAGCTGTAGTAGCTAGGGGATTGCTTGTAGTAAGTAACTACATATTTTAATGATGATGGGGTTCAAGTGGATTATAAATCAGACATTTCTTTTATATAATTGTTTACAAATTGAAAGAATCTATATAAAAATGACCTGAAGATAACAAATGCTTACAAAACATTAGGCAAAAAAGAATACAGAACGTGGCACTCAAACACAAGGCCTTAACCAGGCTTCACAGATTATATTATAACAGTATTATGTATTAATGAATTTTTCTGATTAAGAAATACGTCGTTTGATGTGAGGAAGCAAAACTTTGCTCCCCACAGTAGTAATTATCAGGAGACGCTCACTCATTAAATGGGGACTTACTTCACTCTCCGCGAAATGCCGCTCTCCCTTCAGGCACAGGGAAGATCGCCTCAGTGTCTTCTCATCTCCATCGTCAAAAACTATGAGAGGAGGTGAAAGCGGAAACTACTGAAGAGTTTTCCAAAGGTTAACATGATGACATAAATTATTTAATTTTTGAGTGCAAATACAGCTACTGTTTGAAAAGATTACCTTTGAAATTCAGTTTACATTTTGTTTTCTAACAGACAACTTCAAACATACAGTATCTTTTCCTATTTCTAGCAAAAAAAGAAATGATATACCTTAAAAAAAAACCTTCCCGGAAATTGAAAATACCAAATAAAAATAAGTAAACATTTCAAGACAAAATTATTTAAATGCTAATTAACCCTTCTCAATGTGGTAAAGTCAAGTTTTCCTGCTGGTAAATTCCTAAGAAACAGAAAAAGCACAAGTTTATATATTCGGATTGCCCTTAAAAAAGTTACCCTATTTTTATTTAAAGCAGCGTTTCTCAGCTCCAGCACTACCATTCTGGACCACGTAATGCTCTCCCAGGGGCCGTCCCGTACACAGTACAACACCGCAGAGCATCCCTGGCCACTAGATGCCAGTAGCACCTCCTTCCCAGCTATAATAACCGAAGTCTCCAGACACTGCCAAATACTACCCGACAGATGAGCTTGCCCCGGGTTCATCAAATACGTAGTTTTCAACTACTTACCTCAAGTCCTAAAATGTCCCACCAAATTTACTACAAGTTTATATATACACAGAACATATGTATATTTTATGATATAATTTTAGCATATACTGCATTACTCACAAATCATGGGAAGAGAGTTTCTCTATTTTTAAAGATGTTGCTAGGCCTTGAGTTTAGAAACAGCAGTTTTTACCTAAGTACCAAAATTAAGTCTTGAGAATATTGTATGAAACTTCCCATTTATGTGAGGCTGGGTAAGTAATTTAGTACATTATTTTACTGCTATAACTAAAATATTCTATAGTAAAAGTGCCACATTTATGAGACTAACAACCATACCTAATTACCATAAAAATTTACTACACAGAATTGCTCATAGTTTTGTAACCTATATAAAGTCACGTATTTCCTTATGTGTCAAAAATCAAAATTTTCCTCTCTTAATCAGGTTTTTTCCTTATCCCAAAAAAATATAAACTCATTTGCACTATTTCAAAGCTCCATCAAATTTTGACATTACTAAAAACATTTAATTAAGTGTTTACTCTTATCTCTGAGGTCATTAAAATGTAGAAACTATGACCACTCAGTAATACTGGAATAACTGGCTATCAACTTGAAAAAAAAATTGATTGTATTTCAGAATGTTTAAAAAAATAAACGATAGGTGGAATAAATTTGTTTGTAAAACAAAAATAAAACTATGAATTGAACACTACATTGGAAAATTAACAGTGATGAAAGAAAGGTCTTCTTAAACAAGACCTGTAGTTCAAAATTAAACTACAAAGGAAGAAGTGACAAGTGACATGAGAACCTATTGATAGTACAGATAAAAGTAAAGCAGTATGAGAAAAATACTTGCAACTAAAGCAGCAATGCATTAATATTCAGAATATATAAAGAACTCACACCCCAAAAATAATAAGAAAGAGATAACCAAACTAAGAAGAGAAAGAAGAATGGGAAGATACTATAAGCTAGCAATTCAAAACATACAGGGTGGGGCAGAAGCACAGCTGTGAGTACACAAAAGTTTATTCTTGTATTATTATTATTATTTCTTAATTATTGTATTATTTTCCATATGAATAACTGTAAAACTATTTTTGCCCCCACCCTGTATATACAAATGTTTATTTTGATAAACATGTGAAAAGATGTTTAATCTCACTAGTAAATCATGGGAGAGGTATATTAAAACAAAACTCTGGAGATTATTTTGTATCCAGAAGGGCAAAAATTGAAAAGAGTACAACCATCAACTTTGACAATGATTGGAAAAACATATACACTCATATACTGTTCAAGGGAGTAGTCTTTGACGAAGGCAGATTTCATTACCTACTTTTTTTTTTTTAAAGATTTTACTTCTTTAATTTTAGAGACAGGGGAAGGCATGGAGAAAAGAGAGGGAGAGAAACATCAATGTGTGGTTTCCCCGCATATGTCCCCAACCAGGGACCCGGCTGCAACCGAGGCATGTGTCCTCACTGGGAATCGAACTAGCGATCCTCTGGTTCACAGGACGGCACTCAATCCACTGAGTCA
>PVKM010002928.1:0-60985 GCA_004027735.1 Carollia perspicillata
GAAAGGAGGAAACAAAACTGTCACTGTTTGCAGATGATATGATAGTGTACATGGAAAATCCTATAGACTCTACCCAAAAACTGCTCAACCTAATAAATGAATTTGGCAAAACAGTGGGATACAAAGTCAATATCCAGAAATCAAAGGCATTTTTGTATACCAACAATGAAACAGCAGAAGCAGAAATCAAGAAAAAAATGCCATTCGATACAGCAAAAAGAAAAATAAAATACCTAGGAATAAACCTAACCAAGGAGCTAAAAGACTTGTATGCAGAAAACTACACAACACTGAAGGATGAAATCAAGGAAGACACAAACAGATGGAAACATATACAGTTTTCATGGATTGGAAGAATTAACATCACCAAAATGTCCATATTACCCAAAGTAATTTAGAGATTTGATGCAATGCCTATCAAAGTACCAATGGCATATTTCACAGACATAGAACAAACACTTCAAAAGTATATATGGAACCATAAACGACCCCAAATAGCAGCTGCAATTTTGAGGAAGAAAAACAATGTAGGAGGGATCACAATACCTGATACCAAACTGTATTACAAGGCCACTGTAATCAAAACAGCCTGGAACTGGCATAAAAACAGGCACATTGACCTATAGAACAGAACAGGAGTCCAGAAATAAACCCAAGTCACTACAGTCAGTTAATATTCGACAAAGGGGGCAACACCATAAAATGGAGTAAAAATAGTCTCTTCCACAAATGGTGTTGGGAGAACTGGACAGCTATGTGCAAAAAAATGAAACTCGAGCACCAACTTATACCAAACACAAAAATATATTCAAGATGGATAAAAGACTTAAATATAAGCCTTGACACCATTAAAATCCTGGAGGAGAACATAGGCAGGAAAATCTCAGATATCTCATGCAGCAACATTTTTACTGATATGTCCCCAGAGCAAGGGATATAAAGGAAAGAATAAACAAATGGGATCTCATTAAAATAAAAAGCTTCTGCACAGCTAAAGAAAACAGCATTAAAATAAAAAGAGACCCAACGACATGGGAAAACATATTTGCCAATGATACCTCAGACAAGGGTTTAATCTCCAAAATATACAAAGAACTTACATGACTCCACTCCAAGAAGACAAGCAACCCAATTAAAAAATGGGCAAAGGACTTTTACAGGCATTTCTCCAAGGAGGACATTCAGAGGATTCAGAGACACATGAAAAGATGCTCAATATCACTAGCCATCAGAGAAACGCAAATGAAAACCACAATGAGATAAAACTTTACACCAGTAAGAATGGCCATCATAAACAAATCAACAAACAAGAAGTGCTGGAGAGGTTGTGGATAAAAGGAGACCCTAGTTCACTGTTGATGGGATTGCAGACTGGTACAACCACTATGGAAAACGGTATGGAATTTTTCTCAGAAAGCTAAAAATGGAACTGCCTTTTGACCTAGCAATTGCACTGCTAGGATTATATCCCAAGAACCCTGAAACACCATTCCAAAAGAACCTATGCACCCCAATGTTCATAGCAGCACAATTTACAATAGCCAAGTGTTGGAAGCAATCTAGGTGCCCATCAGTAAATGAATGGATCAAAAAACTATGGTACATATACACAATGGAATTCTATGTGGCAGAATGAAAGCAGGAGCTCCTACCCTATGCAACAGCATGGATGGAACTGGAAAGCATTATATAAGTGAAATGAGCCAGGCAGTAAAAGAGAAATACGATCTCACCTTTAACAGGAACCTCAGCAACTAAACAAACAAGCAAGCGAAATATAACCAAAGACATTGAAATAGAAAACAGGCTGACAGTATCCAGAGGGGAGAGGGGAGGGAATTTCAGGGAAAAAGGGAGGGGATTATAGGAACAAGTATAAAGGACACATGGAGAAAAACTAAGGTGGGTGGAAATGGGAGGGAGGTGGGGAGCACTGGGGGGGTGGACTGGGATGGGAGTAAAAGTCAGAAAACTCTACTTGAATAACAATTAAAATATTAAAAAAATAAATTAATTAATTAAAAAAAGAACATAATTTGTAGTAATGTAATCTTCAAATATATGAGATCTTATTTTGTATAAAAAGAACTGTTTGTATGCAGCAGGTTTTTAAACATTCCCACTATTATTAAATTTATAGATGACAAATTTTTTTAATAAATATAAACTAGTAATGAGTTTACAGATTTACCTAATAATGGCAATAGGATCAATAGAGTATTCCTTACACATTTGTGACAACAAAAGAAGAAAAATTCTGGGTAAAGAAATGATTAATAGAATCATTCTCTCACTTCTTTTCACTCAAAAAATATATTTTTATTGAATCCAAATTATCATGGATCTCAGAAATTTAGTTCTCTACTTTTCTTAAATTAGAGCAGTTCTTCAGAAGAAAGGACTGAAGATTGTATAATTAAATTGGTTTCTTTATTAAACAAAGATTGTTCAATTTTTTTCACTGTATAAAGAGTGAGATCTATAATGTAAGAATAATATTATTTTTAAAGCTGTAATACAGTGCCATTGAATTAAAAATTAACAGCTACTTTTGTAGAGTTGTTTTCAGATTTCAGCTCACATGGTCTTTCTTGATCTAGCTTTTGATGATTATTAACATTTTTTGGGTGTGTAAGCCTATATTATTTTAAAACAAAATATATGACATAGAAGATATACACATATAATATTCCTCTGTATATACATCTATGCATAATACTTTGAGAGATGCTATTTAAAGGTAAATAGGAAAATACAAAATTTAAGTCTGTTAATGATATAAAAGGGAAAAACCTTGAAAATTTAGATAAGATTGCATTGTAGAGCCATGCTTCAAATTTCAGTATCTTGTATTAACATGTAGGAATAGAAAATTGTGTACTTACCTACAGCAGAAACCTACAACAGTAGGCAGAGACTGGAGTTGGGAGCCCTGCATGACAGAGAGAAGCAGGACTTTGACATGTGTAGAATAAGAGAGACAAAAAGATCTACAATCATGGGGAGGCCTTGAGATAGATGCACTTCATAAAACTAGGGACTGGAATGGGGGCTGTATCACCTGTGAAATGAGACTGAACAAAGGAATGGTTTCTGCATAGGCATTTTGGGAATCTAGGTAGACCTCCAACCAGATTAGGAAAGGTAGAGGACAAATGGAGAGAGGGAAACATACAAAGATTTTTTATTATGGTGATCTTAAAAACTAATATATCGAAGAACATAAGAATATGTGTTATTAGGAACAAAATTATCAGGAGGTAAATATACTCTCAATAAAACTAGAACAAACATGAAATCATACCATTTAAAACACTCAATGTATAAATAAAATATTATTTGTAAAAGACAAGAACTTATGAAAATGTTCATATGTATTAAGAACCTATAGACATGAAAACTAACTCTTTACAAATGTATGTGTATATATTTTTATATAGTAATTGATTTATAAAACTTAATGACTTAAAACATGGTATATTTTCTACTGAACAGAATAAAGAAAAAAATTACTGACTTAAAACTTAGTATTGCATATTTGATGAAGAAAATAGTGTAAAGATAACAATATGAAGAATATGAAATTTAAGTTTTGGGACAACAAGGTTAAATTAAAAGACTCTCAGTAGTTCTAAAACAAATTTCTAAAAATAAGAATAAAGTGATAATCAAATATATAATTTTCTTTCTAGTATCAAGAAAATGCAATATTTATAGTGAAAACACACCAAGTGTCAAGCAGCATTAAAAAATGTTCACTCTTTCACTCTTAGAAATATCTAAATTAAACCACAGAACAATACAAATTTGACATTTCATTTACTACTTACTGAACTGAACAAATACAGAAGAGGGAGAGAGGCAATCCTTTGGCTTAAACCTAAAGTGAAGCGTGGATCTGTTATAATGAATATTCCAGCACTGTAGTTTTCTGTCTACAGCAATAGTAAATTAACAGAACCAAATGGGAAATGACATAAACCATTGTTTAAGGACTTTGTGGAAAAGGAAACAGGGCAAAGAGCTGCAGACATGGTGGTGACTTCAGGAGCATCAGAAGGTATCACATTGGCCTGACATAGGTGTGCACTGACACTGAGATGACTTTGGAGACCTCTAAGTCAGAAGAATTGCTGCAACCACTGTCCCTGGAAGGCCCAGAGCAAAAGCAAAAGAAATGGATTTTGTCACATTGCATCTTAGAAAATTAATTTATTAGCATTAGAAGATTATATCAAAAAACAAACTGCAGGGAGATCAGAAAGAAAACTCCCCAAATTTGGTGAAGGAAATAGACATGCAAGTCCAGGAAGCACAGAGAGTCCCAAACAAGAACGATGCAAAGAGGCTCACTCTAAGATGCAACATAATTAAAATATCAAAGGTTAAAGATAAAGAGAGAATCTTAAAAGCAGTTAGTTACCTACAGAGGAGTTCCAATAAGACTGTCAGCTGATTTCTTAAAAGAAATTTTGCAGACAAGAATGGACTGGCAAGAAATATTCAAAGTCATGAAAAACAGGGACCTGCAGTCAAGATTTCTCTATGCAGCAAAGCTATCATTTAGAATTGAAGGGCAGATAAAGAGCTTCCAAAACACCAAAAAGCTGAAAGAGTTCATCATCATCAAACCATTATTATATGAAATGTTAAAGGGACTTATTTAAGAAAATAAGATCAAAACTATGAACAATAAAATGGCAATAAATGCATACTTGTCAACAATTGAACCTAAAAAACAAACTAAGCAAACAAGAAGAACATAGACAGAATCATGGGCACAGAGAGCATTTTGATGGTTGCCAGATGGCAGAGGTGTATAGGGGAATGGGTGAAGAGGTGAAGGGATTAAGACAAACAAATAGACAGTTATAGAATAGCTGTGTGAATGTAAATTACAGTATAGAAATGGAGTAGCTAAAGAACTTATACACATGACCCATGGACATGAACAATGGTGTGGGGATTGCCTGAGGGAGAGAGGGGTGCAACGTGGAGTGGAACAATAGGAGAAAATTGGGACAAATGTAATATTATAATAAATAAACTATAATAAAAAATAAAGGCAAAAGAAACAAGATCAGATGAGGAAGGGATGAAAACTAACAATGTGTGCCTTAATTACATCATCAGCTATTTTTTTTTATCTCCTCATCCCACCAAGTGTGTGGTCCAATTAAAAGTGTATTAAACATTTTGGATAAGATTTGGGAAAATCTTTACCCAAATCTTCATATTTCATATGAAATATGTTTTTCATTTTTTTTAGTTGGTAGAGGAAAAGAGAATATTAACTTAATATTGTAATTTTCACTTAAAATGTTTCTTTTGTGTTATAATACATTATAGATAATTTTCTAAAAGTAAATTTCAACAAATATACTGTGTTCCAATATAATATTATGCCATAATTTATTTCACCTATTACTTGATTTTGGACATTAGATTTTTAAAATTTTATTGTAATTAGGAATGCTTAGTGAACAGCCTGAAAATTCAGTATCAATCATGTAATTGTGATGATTTAATAATAATTAATTCTTAGAGGAATAATAAGTAAAAAATTGAGAATAATTAAGTAGAAGCCAGGAGTATAATGGAAAATTAAATTAGAACTTATTTTAAAAAAAGTCTGATCACGTTGATACATTATTTCAAGCTGAATAAGGAAATAAGGCCAAACAATTGAAAATTATCTTTCTGGACAAGGAAAGATAACTTGCTTAGCACATTATCTTAGCACAAATGTCAGTGCATACTATGAACAACTAACAAAATTAAGAAATATAAATATAGATACTTCATTTAGAAATATTAAACTATATACTGAGAAAAAAGTAAAAATTAATGCAAAGAATCTGCCTGTGAGAAGTAAGAATCAGGAAGGAAAAGAGTTGAAACTGAGAAGTAATATTTCTCTTACAGGTCTTTCAATCATTTGACTTTTAACTTTGTTATTTAATTATATATAAATTATTTAATTTATATTTAAATTAAATATAAAATGGAACAGTATATTAGGAATTCACATATTCTGGAGTCTTTTGTTCTAGAGCAAGTACAAAATATTGTAGAAATTAAAATGAGGTATAGTCTTGACATATGACAGAGGCATGAAACTTATGTCAATATATTGATAAACTATCATCTGTTGGATTCTTCGATAAGATTGTGAAACTATATTCAATTTTAATGCTTGATTTTTACTGTAGAATTTATTGAAAGTAAGTTAAAACTTCACTTTGTAGACTGGATTAATAGAAAAAATTATCTTATTATATTCTAAACCATAGAGGTTAACATAATCATATCAAATTTTTCCTCTTCAGGAGCATTTGTAGATATTTGTACAATCTCTCTCTCTCTCTTTGTTTCTCTTTCTCTCACGCACACAATTAAACACACATATGGATGCTTATGTGCTCACCAACCACCATGCATATTCTAGTTTAGTTATTTATATACTCTAGTATAGTATAATATCCAAAGTACTCTACTATTAAAAAGAATGTTGCTGTTTTTAGAGAATCAACCAGATGACAAAACAGATCAACTTTGGTATTATTTTCATTGATTTAAGATAATTTAAAACGTTTTAAATGTTCTTTGCTTTTAAAATTCAACAAAATATTTATGTCAGTGTATTAGAAACCATGAATGTAAAGTTCTTGAAATATTAAAAATCTTACTGTCACCTGTAGCCACCTGCCCTACAATAATCCAATATGCAAGACTGTGTTTTCTATTGCTTCTTGTCCCCAAGCCCTAATTTTATATTTCAAAGAAACCAATGATGTTTTCCTGTGGTGCTTTATCTGGATGTTATTTATTTATATATACCTAAAGAAATGTTTTAAAATGTGCATATTTTCTGAATTTACATCTTGAGCTTTTTATGCATATATTATTAATCCCTTTTCTATCTCAAGTAAAACAGCAACAAAATAACAACCTTCTAAAGTGCAAAATACTTTAAGAAAATTCTTTGTTATCTTTCCACTTCAGTTCAATTCTAATTTAAAGATACAGCATTAGAAGTTTATGATTTATTCAAACATGTGAAACATTTTAGTTGGATTACATTCTACATGTATAGCAATGTATTACCTTGAGGAACCATCCAAAGAATTAAAGAATAATATTTGCTCAGTTGTAGATGATAGACAGGAATCCTTTTTCTGGAGAGGTATAAAATTATTCACACTGTGAAGTATTTATTAATATCATCAAGATATCTTCAAGGATGTTTTTCCAATATATATTTGATAACATATTTTTGAATAAAACAAAAAATCTACATGTATTAAACTATCTACCACTCTTATTTTACTAGCAGGCATTTTATTGAGAGAAAGAGCTTGATAATTATTTATAATTTATTGTTAATGAGTATAAAATGAGAGTTCTGTGTTCCTAATCCATTGACCTCATTCCAGTTTCATCATATTTTATCTCTTCACAGGATTTAATCCTTCTGAGCACACATTTTTTTTTTTTCTGGAAAGTATCTCCTCTGCTTATTTCACAAACTACTTTCTTCTCTGTCTCTGACAATTATTTTTATGGGTATTCTTTATATTTCTAATTGTTTATACACAATTTCTACACAGAATTGAAAGTTTTAACAAAGGTATAAATATTAATCCCATCACATATATGTGTTAATAAAAAAATTGAGTCCAACAGCAAGATAAACTTAGAGAAAACATGTTTAAGTCAAATTATGTGAGATTCTCTATTGCAGGACTTCTCAGAGACTGACATTTTGAATTATGAAAAGATATACTTCAAAGTAAAAATATAAACAGAATTTTAATACATCTCAAATAAAAGTTAATATAGTCACTTCATGTAGATATCTTATGAAAGTATACATTTATAAACTCTAGTAAAGAATGGCCAAAAAGTGTACAAAATTTCAAATCAAAATGAATATTTCAAGGCATTCTACTGCTCTGGTAATCAACATGGTTATTAATCTGATGCTATTAGATATCACATTTTGCCTATCAGATGAAAGAAAAAATAAAACAAAATCTGAGGTATCCATATTTATAAGGGACAGTAATATGTACATATATTCGTGCTTTCATGCAGTGCTGCAGGGAGTCTAAATTGAGACTTCTCTTCAGGTGAGGCATTTTCAAGATACATTAAGCCTTAAAATGTGTGTTCTAATTGTAGAAATTACTCCTCTATAAATCTATCGTTATTAAATTATCACCACTACATGATAAATTTTTAATTTTGAGATTCTCCATCCAGAATTTTGTTTATTTTTTATTAAATTAGCTTTTATTTTTATTCTAGTACAATTGTCCCAATTTTTCTCCTTTTTACCTCTGCCCATCTCACCCCCTACTCCCACAGTCAATTCCCATATGGCTGTCTGTGTCCATGGGTCATTCCTACATGATCTTTGCCTTGCCCTTCTTTCTGTTATCCCCCTCCCCCTTCCCCTCTGGTCACTTTTAGTATGTTCCATGTTTCCATGCCTGTGGTTCTATTTTGTTCATTTGTTTATTTTGTTCATTAGATTCTTCTTATAGGTGAGATCATATGCTATTTGTCTTTCAGCAGCTGGCTTATTTCACTTAGCATAATATCCTCCAGTTCTATCAATGCTATTACAAAAAGTAGGAGTTCCTTCTTTTTGTCTGCTGTGTAGTATTCCACTGTGTAAATCTACCACCATTTTTGATCCACTCATTTACCAATGGGCACTTAGGCTGTTTCTAGTGCTTGGCTATTGCAAAAAGAGCCACTATGAACATAGGGGTGAATTCATGATAATTATGGTATATTCCCAAGAATGGGATCATTAGATCAAAAAACAGTTCCATTTTTAGTTTTTTGAGGAAATCTCATACTACTTTCCACAGTGGCTGCACCAGTCTACATTCCCACGAACAGAAGGGTTCCCTTTTCTCTGCATCCTCACTAGCATTTGTTGTTTGCTGATTTATTAATTATGGCCATTCTGACAGGTATAAGGTAATATCTTATTGTGGCTTTAATTTGCATCTCTCTGATGGCTAGTGATATTGAGCTGGTCATATCAATAGATGCTGAGAAAGCATTTGATGAAGTCAACTACCCATTTATGATAAAAAACACTCAGCAAAGTGGGAATAGAGGGAACATACCTCAACATAATAAAAACAATATATGAGTAACCTACAGCCAACATCATACTCAATGGGCAAAAACTGAAAGCTTTCCCCTTAAGATCAGGAACAATAAAAGGGTGTCTGCTTTCACTACTCTTGTTTAATATAGTACTAGAAGTTCTAGCCACAGTGATCAGACAAGAAAAAGAAATAAAAGGCATCCAAATTGGAAAGGAGGAAGTAAAACTCAGATGACATGATAGAATATATAGAAAACCCTGTAGTCTCCACCAAAAAACTACTCGACCTAATAAGTGAATTTGGCAAAATAGCAGGACATAAAGTCAATATTCAGAAATTGATGTTTTTTTTACACTAACAGTGAAATATCAGAAAAAGAAACTAGAAAACATCCCATTTACTATAGCAACAAGAAAAATTTAGTACCTAGGGATAAAATTAACCAAGGAGGTTAAAGACCTGTACTTGGAAACCTATAGAACATTAAAGAAAGAAATTAAGAAAGATATACATAAATGGAAGTATATACCATGTTCATGAATTGGAAGATTTAACATCATTAAAATACCAAGGCAATCCATGGATTCAGTGAAATTCCTATTAAAATACCAATGGCATATTTCACAGATCTAGAACAAATATTTCAAAAATGTATATGGAACTACAAAAGACTCTGAATAGCCTCAGAAATATTGAGAAAGAAGAACATAGTAGGAGGGATCACAATACCTGACATCCAACTATACTACCAGGCCACTGTAATCAAAACAGTCTGGTCCTAGCATAAGAACAGACACATAGCCAATGCAACAGAATAGAGAACCCAGTAATAAAACCAAGCCTTCATAGTCAATCAATATTTGACATAGGGGACATGATTATACAATGGAGTAAATATAGCCTCTTCAATACATGGTGTTGTGAGAACTAGACTGGTATATGCAAAAAAACTGAAACTAGACCATCAGCTTACACCATACATCAGAATAAACTCAAGATGGACAAAATAATTAAATATAAGTCAGGATACCATAAAAGACCTAGAAAAAAACAGGCAGGAAAATTTCAGATATTCCATGTAGCAATATTTTTGGCAATATACCTCCTAGGGCAAGGTAAATACAGAAAAAAAATAAACAAATGGGACTATATCAAACTAAAAATCTTATGAATGGCTAAAGCAGTGGTGTCAAACTCATTTTCACTGGGGGCCACATCAGCCTCATGTTTTAATGTCATTTCAACTCCTTAACGGTTAATGAATAGTTATATTTATACTGTCCTAAAACTATTTTGGTCTATTGAAGGCAACTGTGAGCTGATGTGGCCTCCAGTAAAAATGAGTTTGGTACCCCTGGGCTAAAGAAATCATTATCAAAATGAAAAGAGAACTTACCATATGGGAGAACATATTTACCAATAATACCTTGGAAAGGGTTTGATCTCCAAAGTATATAAAGAACTCATATGATTCAACATCAGGAAGACAAACAATCCAATTTAAAAATGGGCAGAAGTCTTAATAATAATAAAAATTAAAAAATTTAATGTCCAAAACCAAGTATTTGGTTAAATAAAATATGGCATCATATTAGAGTAGACTGCAATGTTAGTTATAACTTGTTTTGTAGAAAAATATTTATGATATATTGCAACATAAGAAAAGAATTTTTAAAGCAAATGACATACTATTGTCTTATTTTAATAATATTTGTATGCACATGAATGTGCAGAGAACAAAATGCCTGCACACCTGGAATCATTGATAGTCATCTTCTCTGGGAGGAAGATTAACAAGTGATTTGCATTTTGATTTTTTGCTTATCTGTATTCTTTAAATTCTCTGTAATAAAAATGAATTAATTGGTAATCTGCTGAAATGTATCCATGGATATTAAACATTGTCACTCTCATGGTTTCCTTCTCATATTGTCTTTAAAGTGAAGTTTAAGAGGCATTTGAGTACCTTATCTACATACCGGGTAACATGGTAGTTATTGATGGCAAAACAATGAATAGAACTTATTTCTTTCTTATAAGTATGTACTGTAAATATATCATGGTAGATGATGAGAGCAAACTAGTCACAGGTACTACCGCAACACTGAAGAAAGGCCTTATTCTAATCCAGGAGCTTGGAAAATACTTCTCCAGGAACCATTTCTGAGTTAAACTTAAAAGTTTTAATTATACTTCACAGGAATACAGTATAGATAAATGGTTCCAGGCTGAAAGAAATACATAAAGGCAGATAAGGGGTCTCAGAAGAGAGAGCATGTATAGAAATATGGAAAGTTTCTTATTAAAAATTGAAAACAGATTGGCAGTGACCACTGGGAATAGACTGGGAGGATACCTAAAGTCAGGATAATGTTGATTCAATTTATGTAAAATTTTAGCAACAGAGATTTCTCATTTTGGTCAGTCTCAGCATGTTTCCTCTATTTATCCAATTTTGTTTTATTAAGCATACTGAAATTTTAATCTGCAACTTACATTTCTCTCTTGGGCTTTAGAAGTGTGTTTTTCAACTAGATAGTTAGAATATCAAGCCCAAATTCCATTCAACATGTAAATTGTGTGAAAAAATACCAATAATTCTCTGACTACCACCCAGCTTTCTACTAATCTCCATCACATTTAATGGTATCTCTAGTCACTTCATATTCAAACAAACCTTAGTTTCATTGTGTCTTGATGCCTTTTCATCTGCACATTTTCTTCTTCCCAACATGTGAATTGGTGTCCTTCTGATTCCCCATTACTATTATCTATACCTTCATTAATTCTCATCAAGGTACTGCAAATGACACCTTAACTGATGATCTGCACAAATCTAGTCTCTTCTTATCTTTATTTCATTTTCCAGATTGATGCTCCATTATATCTATGGTTCTAATTCTGTTATTATCTTTACATTTTTTTTCCAATCAGTTACATTATTATTACTATTATTATTATTATGCTTTTGCTTCTTTTTTTCTTCTCTGTCATAATATACTGACTGTACAGTCCTTACTAGTTTTTGCTAGTATCATTAGAGACATCTGTGTCTTCTGGTATCATACCGAAAATGCAAAAAGTCAGTGATATTTTTTGGATCGTCTACTTCAATCATGTTCGTATCATGTCCACACTCATGCTCTTCCTGAACCAAGGTATAAGGATGGCTTTTCACATCTCCTGTTATAAATTTTCACAAAGCTCTTACTGCTCCTTAAGCTTCATGGAAGTAAAGTACGCGGTACTCCTTGTTCATTTTTGCTTCCTAAATGCGTGTAACGGTGCTGGCGCCTAGTAGATACTAATTGAATATTTGCTGAGTGAATAAAATGTTTTATTTTATTTTTCTATCTTTTCCTTGAATTAAAAAAAATGCATCCAGCCCTAGTTGGTTTTATCAAGAGCAAACACTCGTGGGTTGACCTTGGTGCCACTTTTTGTGTGGGCAAATTCATATTCAATATTATATGTAGGGTAATTTAGGTGGAAAATTTCTAATTGATTTTTCATGTTTCATATGTTTTGCCTAATGCTGAATTCAACCTATTTTTTTTACAGGAAATCTAGTGTCCTAACAATCTGGAGAGATAGAAGAAAAATACTGCTGGGAGTGAAGATGGAAGCAGCATAAAGGAATGTCATTTGTCTCAAAAAATAAACAAACAGAAATTATAAACTAAAGGAATGGATAGACAATGTTTTTGTTTAAAAATGCCATTTATAGACAATGGAAGAGGAAGGGTAGCTGGGGAAGGGATTAATGATCATCCTAAATAGTTTCAGAAGGCAAGTTTGAATGGTTTTTATCAGAGCAGCATGCTAATTTAATGATGTTTTTAATTCTGGTTCCACTAGCCTAGAATTAAGTGCAAATTATTCTTAGCTTATGGCAGAATATTAATTCCATCATTTGTTTGACCACTGGACATATTTATAAAGTTCGTGCAAGCCACTGAATAAAATGTAGTATTACAATATGAAAAAGACAATGTCCTGCCTTCAAGGAGCTCCTGGTGACACATACAATACATGGATAAACTGAAGGTGAAATGTGCAAGCCCTTATTCAGATAAAGAGGCCACAGAGAAGTGAAGTCAACAATTTCAGAGACAGAAGAAAGAGTGGAAGATCTACTATGGATTGGAAGGTACCTGCTCCTTCATCAACACTGTCACTACTCAGTTCTATCAAGATAGTCTTCAAGAAGTTTAGGTCAGTGGTGTGAGATTTGGGGGGAAGGGTTATATGAAGTCAGAAATCAGCATTATTAATTCAAATTTTCCCACTTAAAAATACTGCCAATAAATTGAATTTAAAATGTGCTACCATTTGATTACGGCCTAGGAAACTTGATGGCCGTATTTGGCACAAATATCTGCAACCTTTCGGAAAAAAATGCACAAACATCATAACATCATAGCAAATAATGATACATGTCTTTGAACAGAGAAAAAGAATGCAGTATCAAGTATGCCTATGTGAAACAAAGTAGCTATAGAACGCTTCTTAAGAAGTCCTATATTATTCTGAGACTCAAAAAAAAAAAAAACAGCCAAAAATATAAACAAGTAGGAAATAAGTCCTTTAGGTATAAGAGGAAGTATGGCAAAGGACTGGAGGATGAGAAGATCTTATGAACTGCTAGATGAAGGAGAGTTTCATGAGTTGGAGATCAATAGTGGAATGAAAACCTGGTTTTAAATAACACTGTTATCCCTCTTTGAGGCTGGACTTATTCTATGTTCAGTGGGGAGTAATCGAAAGCTATAAACTGGGACATGATTCCAGGTGACTTTTGTTTTAATTTTCTGTTACTACATGCTTTAACTGTTACCTATTTGTTATAATCATTTTAAAGGGATGGTGGGAGAAGCTATATAAAAAATTTATAGTCAGTAAAATTTTAAATGGATGCCTACAAAAATTAAGATAAGAATTTATTCTGAAATAAATGAAATTCTTTAGAATTAGGAGTTGTGACATTTCTTTTTGTCTTACTCAAATTGTGGCTTCAGTCTATTTCTCTGTCATCACAACACATTTAAAATTCTTCTCTCTCCAAGTAATTCATTGTCTTGATTTTGGTTTAAGCCAATTAGAATCTCTCAGGAGAATTGAATACTATTGCACTTGGGTAGAAATAAATTATATAAACATTAAGAGCTTTTTCATGTGCTGTTATAATATTACCCTCATGCATGATGAAGAAAATGTAACATGTTTTTTTATATTTAGTGAAGAATAAGAATGTACCTTAAGAAAAATGCTATATCTGCTTATAGTGGGCATATTTTTCTTTACATGTTTAAAAAGGTGATAGAATTAAACTGAAACTGTCTAAAATCTGCTGGGATGAGATTTTTAGCAAGTAGTAATAGCACATTAATAACAGGAGGCATAATCAAATGAAAATTTATAGATAGAAAAATGCCACCAATACTTATAGAAGTAGATGGTGGGTAAGGCCATTATCCTGAAGATTACATATATTCTGCTTTTGACTCTGAGTCTGAGCTGTTTCCATTACTTTACTTATTTAGATAAAATGTTCCAGATATTAAGATAATGCCCCTTTATTTTAAATGCCAATATCTGTATTAGCGTATTTCTACTTCTCAATGCAGTCTACACAATTACCTAATTTGATCTTTGAATACTTTATGTTATCTCTTAGCTTATATTTTCTGCTAGCTTCCTAATTTCACATCATGCTCCTAACCTAACATTCTTTTTAAGTTTTATGTGTATTTTATTTGAGTCAGTTTTGAAGTGTCCATGATCATACCAAAGCTTTAAATATATCACTGAAAATACAAGTTGGCTTTATTGGTAAAAGCTTTCAATGATGCTTATTCAGAAATATTTACGCATCACAATGAAAAAATGTCTTGATTAGAGTGACAAATTATATTTTTGCAACATTTTCTACATAAAAGCACAGATGTGAAGTATTATATTACTCTCAAGAATATTTAATATTTTTAACAATTCTCAGAAAGCTTTTGAAGGCACAATAAAGTCTATGATATGATAATTTGAACATCAATGACCCTCTGAAAGCAAGTTTGATGTCTCCAAATTTCATACTTGTTTAAAATATGAGGGAGAAATATGAAAGAGGTATTCATTTTATCATATGATAAATATTTCAACTGAGACAATGGAAAGTTTGAAGAAAATCCTTAGATGCCCCAGTACCAGCCACTCAATTTCAGTTAATGTCTGAAATTGCTGAAAAGATGCTAACCTTTCACTTGAACTTCTCTGGGCTCCAACATTGTGACTTGTCCTTTACACTTCCTAGGAAGCTGCTCCAAAGTCCTCCCTGGGAAGTGGCTGAGAGGAATCCTCACCCAACTTCAGTTACGGCAGTGTCTGGGCTTCAACGTCTTTGAAGGCAAGTTTCCCACAGAACATACAAAATCAAAAACACTGCTTTAGAAGGTTTTTCTGAAGTGTAGAAAATTTGAATGTCAAATTGTCATTTGTATATCATAAAGATCATAAATTCTATTTTACCTCCTCTTAAGAAAGAATAGCATCCTTTATAGTGAACCATTTTCAGTTAGACATTTTATATTATAATTACCTAAAATGTATAAACATGGCTCTCACACACATATTAAGTAAACATGTGTCAAAGATTTTATCAAACTCAGTTTTTTTCAATGAGGAAAGCAGTAAGGAGTTAAAACCAATGAAAATTTGACTTTCAAATTTTTTTTCTACTGGATAAAATTCATTTACATTGCCACAGGTAAAAAATTTGCATTACAATGTGTTCTATAAATTAATTTGTATTCCTACAGAGTTGTAAAATGGACTAGTCAATCAAAGTCAGTCAAAGGTACACATCCCTATAGAATTAGCAAATTCTGAGAACATACTTGACAATCCATCTCCGGATGCCATTTAAAGGATGCAGTCATCTCTTTTGCACATTTACAATTCTTTGACATATTTTTCTCACAAGAAGTATAAGTGAATCTCCCCTTGAGTAGTATAGAATAAATGCCAAATATATATTAGATGAATACCTTAATTTTTATATTTCATATAATATATAAAAAGTTTTACAAACATAAACTCACTAGCCTGATTGCCTTTATGTTAATTTATCTTTATTTCTTCAGCATTAAGATGTCAAAAATTATTTTCTGATTTCTTTCAGGGTTTTGGTTTATTATTATAACACATATGTCACTTTAGTTTATTTAAAAAGAAATTGAGGAATTAAAAATTACTCTTCAACAACTTTTATATTTTTATAATTTACTGTTCCCACCCCTCCTTTTATAATGAACATTCCAGCAGGAAGGAATCAAGGAACAGAGCAAGAGAGAGAACAGACAGAACTGTACAACCATTCTTCTTATAGAATATTCAACATTAAACATTGAATATAAAATAAAAACAATATGTATCTTGTAGGTTCCACTTACGGATGAGACCAGTGGTGAGGAGAAAATAGAGACAACTATACTTGAACAACAATTAAAAAATGAATAAATAATAAAAATAAAAATATGTAAAATACTACATTTTGTGTTTTTAATTTTAAAAATTAATGGAACTGAAATGAATAATATACACAAAATATCAGAATAAAATAAGAGGAACAAAGTAGATATTTGCAAAATGAAGAATATCATGGATCAAGACAATTTAAAAATAAGAAAAGTAAATTCAGGGCACTCATACAACAAAACTTCCGTGGAGAGTACAGATTTATTTATTGTAGGCCATCCTCTGATATAGATGATTCATTCAATGTATATTCACAATAATATTATGAAAATAAAGTAATGTATCTGAGATCTTGAACTGTTCAGGTAGGAGATAGAAATCAAAAGGGAAAACAAAATATTAGATAAAATTTTTCAAAACATAACATGAATTTTTAAATAAAATATTTGCTCAAGTGAATTAGCTCATACTGTTGTATGGTTTGGGATCCTGAGGCCCCAACATTTTATCCAACATTCACATGGTAATTAGGAATAGCTTACTTGGTATAGAATCAGGCTCTTCCTGTGTTTATACTAGGATTACATAAAGAATTAGTGTACTTACACTATAATGAAATTCTTTAAACAGGATTATTCAAATTATTCCTGTAATTTATAATGACATATACTAAAATGTTACCATACATAAAAATGTGTGCAGGTAAAATAAATTTTTAATTGATTGACATTATAAAACTTAATTCCTAGAAAACTGGTGAAGTCCATTTTATATATTTTTATGTTATATAAAATATTTTTATCATATAAAATATATTTATAAAATATATATAAAGCCCATTATATTTCCTTAATAGATTATCATTAAGTTTCAGAAAGAGGTTCAAACACTTTTGTTCAAGATGGAGGCATAGGTAAATATGGCTCAGCTCCTTGCACAACCACAGCAAAATTACAACTAAAATATAGAACAACCGTCACTAAGAACCATCAGAAAACTGAGCTGTATAGAAGTGTGACAACTAAGGAATTCAAGAAACCACATTCATCCAGATCAGTAGGAAGGATGCGGGGTGTAGATGAGGACCTGCAGAAACTGCTGGCCCTAAACCCTCGTGTGGTGGATATAAAATGGAGGGATATCTCAGGAGCGAGGGATCCCAGCCCACACCAGACCACCCAGACCAGGGTTCCAGGGCCAGGAAGTCCCCATAACTTCTGACTGTGAAAACTAGTGGGGGTGTATCAGCAGAGGAAACTGGGATTCTCAGGCCTCTTTCTTAAAGGGCCTTGCTATACACATGGACTTACTCAGACTCACTCCCTCTGGGCTCCACCACTAGGACAGCAGCTTGAAGAGCACCAGTGGCCTATGAGGAGGAGATCTGAGATCTTCTCAGATCTTGTATCTGAGATCTTGAACTATTCTGGCATCAGGGCAAGAGCTGGGAGACAGCTTCTTCCCAGACAGAACTGCAGACAATGCTTTTGTACCTTTTTCCGTGCGTTCCCCTACAGGGATCCATAGTGCAGTGGCACCATATGGGAATCTCCATCAACCTGGCTCCCACAGTAAGCCCTATCCTGATGATTACCTAAGGGTCTGCCGCATCTGACTTTCGGGCCCAGCCAAGCAACCCTCCCACCCTGGTAACAGTGGCTTTTCCATGTGAAGAGCTGGCTAGGCCCAGGCTTCAGAACTTCCTAAATCCACTCAAACAAGCAATAGCTGACCCCAACCCTCACACCTCTTGCTGAGTGGCCCCAGACCTGGCATTAGTAGCAGCCATCTGCAGATCACTTTATAGCTTGCACTAAGGAGCCACACACAGAACACAGGTGGAGGCTGACTTTGGCCTGCACCACCTGGAAAACTGCAGAGCCTGTGCACCCAAAGGACAGTTACAGACCACATCAGAGTACCACCCAACGACCTCCACAATCCAGTCCTGCCAGCTGTCTGGACTGGGTAAATCCCTCCCATTGACCTGCTGACAGCAATCGGACTCATCTGTGAGAGAAGGAATTACTCAGCCCACCCTGAGGACACACCTTGTGTGCATAGGTTGGGGGATAAAGGAGGCTGTGCCACTGGACCCTATAGCACAACTATGACATTAGACCACACTACCAAGACATGGAGTCAAAGCAGCTCTACTGTATATGTAGAAGAAATAAACACAGGAAGGCTGCCAAAATGAGAAGACAAAGAAACATGGCCCAGGTGAAATAACAGAAAAAGACTCCAGAAAAAGAGCTAAACAAAATGGAGATAAGCAATTTTTCAGATGCAGAGTTCAAAACACTGGTTATAAGGATGCTCAAGGAACTGATTATAATGGTGCCTGCCAGCTTGTGAACCAAAGTTTGGTTGCCAGTTTGATTCCCAGTCTAGGGCACATGCCTGAGTTGCTGGCCAGGTCCTCAGTATGGGGTGCACCAGAGGCAACCACACATTGATATTTCTCTCTCTCTCTTTCTCCCTCTCTTCCCCAGTCTAGAAATAAATAAATAAATAGTTTAAATACAATTTCTATTAAAAATAATTATTAAAATAAATAAAAAATTCTTTAAAGGTGAAGGGCAAAAAGAGGGATAAACTCCTAGTTATACAAATAAATGAGCCACAAAGATGTAATGTGCATCATAGAGAATAGAATTGATGATGTTGTAAAAAATTTGTACAGTGATAGATTGTTAATAGACTTACTGTGATCACATCATAAGGTATACAAATATTGAATCACTATGTTGTATGCTTACAGCTAATACAATATTGTATGCCAACTATACTCCAATAAATAAATTTTTGAAGCCAAAAAAAGTTATTTCTAACAACTAAAGTTTCATCACAATAATTTTTTTTGTTATTGAAAATATCTTGGTGATGGCATAATGACCATTTAATGATGAATACCTAGCCAGACCACTTTTATTCTAGGCTCCTTGTTTTACTTTCTCTGGGAGACTCATCCCCCTTTTTCTTCTGTCTTTTCTGCCTCAGTAACATCACCCAAATGGGGAAATTCATAGATATTCTTGAAAGAGACTGTTTTTAACTGACAGTGGAAGATGGTCATTCCAGGATTACACAGGATTAAGAAGAGATCTACAATATGGACATCATTAGCAATGGAAGATAACTTTTTTCCCTCCTGAATTTGTTGGGGAAATACCTCTGACTAGGAGATGTGTTATGACTTATATTTATGTACATTTTCATTAATGGAAATATATGGTTAATCAGAAAAGGGGTTTTACTGTTTTTGTTGCTATTATAGAACCCACTTTTGAAGTTAATTTTTTGGAAAAACTATCTCATATTATTATGCTGTTCATTTTCATTTTATTAATAATAAAATCCCCCTTGCAATTTTATGACCAAGTTTTTGGTAAAATAGGCGTTTATTTTCTAGACATTCTTTGGTGCTTTGAAAGTGTATCATTCATGATAGGCTGAGTTAGGTTGTTAACAAACCCTAAATCTCAGTGGTTTATTAGAAGATAATTTTATTTCTCATAATGTAATCTACCATGGTTTGCTATGTATAATGCACTTTTTTTTTGCCCAGATTTTTGAGGGAAAAATAAGGTTGAATATTATACATGGGTATAATGATTATGTACCATGGGTGTAATAATGGGTACAATAATCCCACATGTAATGTGCACAAAAACATGGGTGCACATTATACACATCGTATGTTTTGTGGGGGTTGTCAGCAGGGCTCAGTTCTTTGAAGCGTTTTTGGGGACCAAGATCAATGGAGACTTTACCTTGACACGTGCCTCTCTCATCAGCATAGTAGAGTGAAGGGAAGATGGCTAATTGCACACTGACTCTTCCTTGAAGAAGTTATACATTTTGTTTCTATAAATTAAAAGGGACTGGGAAGTACACACCTGCCATGTTTCCAGAGAAGACACCAGAAAATACTGCTTAATAGCACCAGTAACTACCTTAATGATCAGATAAGTTAAAGCTTGGCAAAAAGTGAATGGTAGGAACCCATAATGAAAACCGTGGTCTCTCTTATTCTAATGAAAGTACATTTTAAGTTATCCAAAATTGCTGACTCCCTTTAGGAAAAATAGAAAATACATATAATCTCTATTCTGAAATTCCTAACCATACGGATCTTTCACTTGAAACCTTTCCCGTTTTTCTACCTCCTATGCCACGTTCACCCATTGTAACTGATTCCTTTTCCCAAACTGGCTTTTGTCCAGAGAACTGATGAATTAATTTGGGTTGATTGTAAAACAACTGTAAAGTTGCTAAAATCTCTTTCAAGAGACAATGTATTACAGTAATGACAAGCATGGTCCTTTGCATTAGATTTCTGAATTCTGGCCACACTGCCTTGCCACTTACTTGCAGTGTGAATTTGGATAAGTTGCTAAGCCTTGCTATGTCTCCATTTATTTTTCTTTAAAATGAGGGTTAAAACATATAAAGTACTTAAAATAGCTCACCATATACCCATAATTAATGCTAGCATTGAGATGTACTAAACATTTTAGTTTAGTACAGTTTTTATCTGATACATACTTTTATTTGATTAAACATTAAAATTGCTGTATTTGAAGATTTTAGGTGTACTTATTTTAGTATTTGTCTAGCAATATAATGTATACTTTCCCCAATTAACTTATAAAAAGACATGTTATAGTTATTTTATAAACTACAAGAAAGATAATTTTATAAATTTAAAGGATGTGCCACTTCTTTTAATAGGGTCATACACAATCAATTGAATATGATGAATTGAATTGAATGAATATAAATTATAATATTTTTGAAAGATTATAATATTTTAGAAAACTCAAGTTTATTCAATCAACAGTATAATTTAATATGCATACGTATTTTAAAATTTCCAAAATATTGCTTAAATTTGCCAAGAGTTAAAATTCTGTTGAGTATCAAAACCAAATTAAAGTAGTCATTCATCTGTTGAGGATAAATAGCACTTTATTAGATAATTGGGCTGCAATTTGTCCACAGAAATAGAAAGTCCTGATGTTATTTATATATCAATGAATATACATTTTATTGCATCATATCCAGCACAAAAAAGGGCTTTTGTACTTTCATTTGTGATCATCACTTTTTTAGTGAGCTAAAAATAGTTAAAGTTTTCTGAGTTAAAAAGATTAAATACTGTTTAAAATATTAAGATTAAATACTATTACTTAATTTGAAAATCAGAATAATAAGGTTATTCATTAAAATATAGATATAAATGCATAAAATTTGAAACTTTTCTAATGGACCACATGTGGAGATTTTAAAAACTGCAAGTAGTTATAGTCACAAATGGAAGAAAAACCCATTGACTGACTAATTATTAAGTGGAAGGAAGGCTGTTTGCTGCCAGGTAACTTTAATAATGATGACATTGATTAATTGTCAACATAAACGACTATATTACATTCTTTCACAGTAGTTGGCACTGTGGGACTTCCGCAAATGTATTATCACATATTGGTGTTGGGGCCTAGGGCAGGCTGCGCCCAGGTGTCCCACTGTAGCAAAATGATTATTTTGAACTAGAGTCACCTGGGAAGCAGCAGGAGCTGGAAGAGCTCTCTCACTCTCCTCAGTACCCCCAAAAGCAGGAAGTAAACTTCAATGATGGATAGGCGTCCTCACTCTGAAGAATAAACAACCTTCTCAGAGAAGTTATAAAACCCAGAGTCCGAAAAGCATGTATGGATTGGCCAAATGTTCATTTGGCTTTTTTCCCTAAGATGGCTCTGGTAGTGCTTGGTTTTCCTTAACTTAATACAAAACATTTGTGTTAGGTTGTGTTGTGATAGCTGTCACAATAGTGTGCATTTTCAAATGGTTAATTTTTTGTGTAGCCATTTTAATATTGATGGTAGAAAATATATAACGTTTGTGGCATATTTTGCTTTACTATTTCAAGGAAGGTAAAAGCACAATTGAAATGCAAAAAAAATTGTGCAGTGTATGGAGAAGGTGCAGTGACTGATCAAACATCATAAATGGTTTGTATTTACAGTATCTTGTAAATAAAGATTAAGTTTCCCCCCAAAAAAAAGAAAAGAAAAAGAAAAAGAAAGAAACAGTTTGTGAAGTTTCATGCTGGAGATTTCTCACTGGAGGATGCTCACAGTCAGGTAGACCAGTTGAAGTTGATAGCAAGACATTAATTAAGAACAATTAACATTATGCCACATAGGAGATAGCTGATATACTCAAAATATCCAAATCAATAAAGTGATTGGTGAAATGAAAAATGTGTCTTTTATTTTACAGATAAAACTAAATAGACTTTTTGGTAGCCCAATATAAGCAAATATTTTAATGCTTTTACTAGTTTACTACCCAAGCCCAAACCTTTTAGGAACCCCCCTGATTGGTTTCAAGAGCTGTAAACTGCCCTATGGCTAAGGCTGAGTGAGTGACCTGGGGACCATAAGCCATTAAGGAGACAAAGCTTATCTCCCTGGCAGGAGCACCGTTTCTGCTCCTTTTTTCATAACTGGTCCCCAATGCTGATCAGTTAGCCAATGATGGGTAAGATTCCCCAAGGGGGGAATGACCTAAGACAGGAATGATCATGTGGAGGCCCCAGGGAAGGACTTGGGGGACTATGGAGAAAGGGGGTGATGGACCCTTGGCCCTCAGCTTTGACAAAGCTTGAGTCCCCATTCAGTCCATGAGATGTCTCCAAAAATTCCTTGGCTATTGCCTCCTCTGCCTGATTTAAGCCTGAAACAATGACAGAGGGCAGTGCAGCCCTGTGCTGGAAAGGGTGGGCTCCCCAGGTGATCAGGCCTGAGAAAGGATATGTAAAGTCCTGTGAAGCCTGCTTTGCTAAGAATGCTCTTAGTTAAATGATAAAGGCCCAAGCAGGAAATGAGTTTGTTTCCCAAAGTTTTGTAGCCTTTTAGTTAACAAACCCTGACTCAGAATAGTCCTTCATAGTTCTTTGTTATCTGTTGTTTGATCCTCACTGCCTGACAATGATTAATGAACTCTACCTGTATTCCTGTGCAAATTAGCCGAATAAAAATTTATCCGGCAAGGGTCAAGGTACTCTCCCCTTGAGAGGGTGGCCAGGCCCCTCTAAGGCTCTCCCCGCTTGAGGGAGTAGCCGTGCCATTCCCTTTTCCTCCACAGGACTCGGTAGTCCATGTGAATTTGTCTCATATCTCATCCATGATGCTGTGGGCACTATGAGCCAGTGCCCACGTCACAAACCTCATTTAAACTCCTCACTAATGAATACTCAAACCTGCTTAGATTCCTTTCTAATAAGCACTAATTTTCTTTGTTATGTTAGTTTCTTACAAATGTATTATTTCTTCATCTAAACCATATGAAAAATTGCCTACTTTGATCACTTCTTTGAGAAATTTATGACCAGAGCATCATTTGTGAGTTTCCCATGTGCACATATTAAATTTGTTTTTTTCTCCTGTTAATATATTCCTGTGTCAATGTTATTATTTTATGAATAGTTCTTGGCAGAAGAATTGAAAAGGGGTAGAGGGGGGAATTGTCTCCCAAACATTGTCATGTAGAAATAAGTACATTTAACAAAAACCATTTCTATCCACATTAATCTCAGTTATACATGATACTTCATTCTCTCCGTCACTTATATTAAATTTCATTACATTATATTAAATAATAAACATGGTAATTTAGAGTAACAAACATATGTGTTATTAAAAATAATGATATATTTAAAAAACCCAGCAAGATAATTATGTTTCCATAGATGTGTGCTATTGTTTATATTCATTGTGATTTTTAGCTTTAGTCCAGGAAATTATAATATGATCTTAGGTAATTAAAAGTAGAAAATGACAATAAATAAATGGATATGGGGGGAGAGAGAGAGAGAGACAGAGAAATCAACTACAATTTCTGAGAAAAATCATTTTCAACAGAAAGGATAATTATTTGTTTATGAAGAAATGCTAATTTATGTATCTTAAGAACTACAGAACTATTCATGCATCTAGCTAGCAACTGCTACAACTAAATTTACTTACTTTACAGGCAATTATGAATCTCTATTTTAGAGAAAATAACTTAGTTCCAAACCTCATTTAATAATTTAAAATTATGATATGAGAGTCCCCACCCCCCAAAAAATGTAATTGTCTTCTAGAGGGCACTGTAGTGCAGGCTTCCCCTTGCTAGGTGAGTGTTCTAGGAACCCATCTGTATCAGGGCACTAGCTGGCATTTTGGGGAAACACTGCATTCAGCTTCAGTGAATTTTTTTTGGAAACTCTTCCAACAATTTTCCCATTACACAATGGGTGATTTATGAGTGCACCTGCCCACACTGTGTTGAGTGTTCAGCAGTTTTTGACCAAAACCTGGCATGACCCCCAGCCTCACCCTCCCTACTCGCCAGATCTCACCCCAGCTGACTTTTTTTTTTGTTTGTTGGGATAAAAAATCCTCAAAGGGAAATGTTTTGTCGATGTGGAAAAGCTAAAACAAAAAAACAGCAGAAGCACTAAAAGGCATCAAAAGTGAGAAGTTAAAAAATGGAGCAGTGGAAAAAATGTCTCTATAGGTGTATTGCATCAAATGAAGAGTAATTTGAAGGTGACTGAAGTTTAAACATGTAAGATTAATACACAATTTTTTGCAAATAAATTTTATTTTGGGGTCCCCCATAGTTCATTATATGTTGTGTGCAGACACACATATAGTGTAGTAATATTTGGAAAGCAGATTGTTTTCTTGATTTTATTGTCAAGAATGATAGAGTGTTTCAGATTGCTCAGTCTAAGTGCTTTTTTAAAGATTTATATTAATATTGCCTCTCATGAATACCCTGTTCTATTCTATTTCTGGTGGTTTATAAATTATTTTTTGTAGGTTTAAAAATGCAATCTGTAATTTATTGCCTCTGAAAGATATCTAGGATTAAAAATAATTTGCTTGAAGCTTAAATGAAGATTCGTATTTCTAAAAAAGAAATATAAAACCAAAAATATAATTTCTTTCTGTTTTTCTATTCTTACAGAGAACTGTAGCAAAATAAAGTAATTATGTTTCTGTTAGTAGTTATTAAAATATGTAGTTCATAAATATGCCAATTTGATTTGGGCATTTCATTTGTTATTTTTTCTCTAGTCTCTTAAAAAGAAAGAGTAAATTCACCCCTTATAATTTTGGAAATATAAATATTTGCAGAGGTGTCCTGGAAGCAGTAATTTATCATTGTTAAATCAAACATAAGTGTGGAAATTTATTTGTGCAAAAGTAGCTGGGTTTTGTTCCATGTTTATCTTTTTTTAAGACTTTACTTATTTATTTTTAGAGAGAGGGGAAGAGAGGGAGAAAGAGAGGGAGAGAAGCATCAGTATGTGGTTGCCCCCATATACTGGGCTCTTGAGAGCTCCCAACCTGGGACCTGGCCCACAATCTGGGCATGTGCCCTGACTGGGAATCAGACCAGTGACCCTTTGGTTCGAAGGCCAGAGCTCCATCTACTGAGCCACACCAGCCAGGGTACATGTTTATCTTGATTAATCTTATCATTATCTTTGTCCTTGATCTTTCAAAAGCATTCATGCCAGTTTCCAAGCTTGGGAGCAAAGATATTACTAAGGTGTTACTATGCATTTAAAAGAGAAAAAAATGTTTCAGTGTGGTGATTGCTGGGGGCAGAGGCCAAAAGGGTACTAAAAGGTAATGTAAAAATATTAAATTAAAAAATATTTAAAAATTAAAAATAGTTAATTATTCAAAATAAAAGCGAAAAGTTATTTTCCAATATAAAGTGAAATTTGTTTATTTATTTAAAAATTTTTATTTATTTTTAATCTTTACCTAGGGATATATTCGTTGATTTTAGAAAGACAGGAAGGGAAAGAGAGAAACGTTGATTGTTTGCTTCCCACACATGCCTGACTGGGGTCAAACACTAAACCTAGGCATGTGCCTTGATGGGGGATTCACCCGCAACTCTTCAGTGTATAGGATGGTGCTCCATCCAACTGAGCCACCCATCCAGGGCTAAAGTGAAATGCAAATTAGCATTTTATTCTTTATTCTCTAGCAGCACTGCCCAATATTACCTGTTGCGATGATGAAAATGCGTGTGTCTGTCCAGCACTTGAAATATGACTATAACAAAAAACCTGATTTCTATGTTTGATTTTATTTTAATTAATTTAAATTTCATATTTAAATAGCCTCATATGAAAAGTGTCTATCATATTAGACAATATAGCTTTAAAGGTTTGCTATTACTTTGGCTTTCATTCATTTTATCTAACATTAGAAAAGAGCGCTGTTCTAATATTTGTTCTTCTTATGAAATTAGTATCGTCAACAGTTTGCTTGATAGCAGCACAAATTTTAAGTAGTTTAATTCACCATACAGCAATAGCAGACAGATAGTATAACCAAGTGAAAATTTCTAAGTGAGATGTTTCAGTTTATCATTATCTTGGTGTCTCCAGACATTTTTAATAATCAGATGTGAGTGCCAGTCAGCTACTCTCCTCAAAGCCTTATGGTTTTACTTGTCCATATCGTTCACTGTGATTTGGCTTAAGTCCAAGAGAAACAACAGGTGATTTCCTGATAAATAACTCTGGAGACTTGTGGACTAACTCTGGGGGAACTTAAGTCTGGTAACTTAGGTTTTAGAGTATGGTAAATCCATCCCATGGATAGGTAGGAAGGCAGGTGCAAGCTTTTATCCATGACGTTTAAACAATTTGACTCACAGGCAATCTTATAATTATGACTATTGGCTCTACTCATATTTGAACTTACTGTAGAAAGAAATCTGGCACATAAGAGTATGATGGCTTTGCTTCAAAAAGTTCCTTAGTATGATTATGAATTAATTTGAACAGATACAGTGAAGAAGTAAAACAATTAAAGAATTGTAGTTTTGTTACATGTGGAAAATGAAGAAATTAGGTTCTAGGTATTAAGGAGAATTAGGTCTATTAGAAATAAGGTACAACTGAAAGCTATATTGAGTGGGGTGGGGCAAAACTGGGACATAAACGAAAACACAGAGAAATCAAAGTCATCTCAGTTGCACTTCCTAAAATGGAGGGGAAATTATTCCCAGAGCAGCGTTTCAGGAGAAGATTGAGCTTAAAACTTGATCTTTTCTTTTTTTAGTATATTTTATTGATTGTGTTATTACAGTTTTTCCATTTTTTTCTCCCTTTTATTCTGTCTTGCAGCACCCTCACTGCCAGCATTCCCCCCCCCAGTTCATGTTCATGGGTTATACATATAAGTTCTTTGGCTTCTTTGTTTCCTATACTATTCTTAACCTCTCCTCATCTATTTTATGCCTACCAATTACACTTATTCCCTGTACCTTCCCACCCTCATTCTTCCTCTTTCTCTCCTCACTGAAAACCCTCCATGTGATCTTCATTTCTGTGGTTCTGCTCCAGTTCTAGTTGTTTGCTTAGTTTTTGTTTTTGTTATTTTTTGCTTAGTTTTTGTTTTTGTTGTTTTTCTTCTTCTTTCTTTTAGGTTCAGTAGTTGATAGTTGTGAGTTTGTTGTCATTTTACTATTGATGGTTTTTGACCTTCGTCTATTTCTTATAAGTCCCTTTCACATTTCATTTAATAAGGGCTTGGTGATGATGAACTCCTTTAAGTTGACCTTATCTGGGAAGCACTTTATCTGCCCTTCCATTCTAAATGATAGCTTTTCTGGATAGAGCAATCTTGGATGTAGGTTCTTGCCTACAGAGAGGGAACAATGTTGTTTGCTTGCTCCACTCTAGCCCCACTTTCCAATGAATGCTTCTGTGAGACTGGGAATTTCTCCTGCTGTTGTAACCCCTGCAATATTTTACAGCAAGCTTTGAGTCTCTAGTTTCCTGTTCAGCCAGCTCTGCATGGCCCAGGAGGTCCCGCCACCTTGCCACATGTCCTCTCTGCTCAGTTGTCTGTCTCCTGTCACTGCCCCTCCTACTGGTCTGGGTGAATATTTCTTTAGCTCTTTGGATGTGGGAGTTCCATGTAGGTTGCTATTCTAGCAGTTCTGGTTGTTTATTGTTTTTAAATTGGTTGTTATCCTTCTTTTGGTTATGTGAGGAAGTAAAGCATTTCTACGTATGCCTCCATCTTGGCCAGAATGCAAAACTTGATGTTTTCATCTTCAAGTGGCTGCAAGAATTTTGAGGAGAGTAGAATAAAATGCAATCACTCAAGTGTGGATAGTTAAACCAATTTTTGTCCTTGTAAAATGTTTTTATTTTCAGAATAAATTTGGTGTATATAAAACAGAAGAAAATTAGATGACAAAAGTTGAATCATGGTTGAAGTGGCCATATTCTGGAAACCAAGTGTAGGCAGAAATATTGTACTTCAATTTTAGAAAGTAGAAAATAATATTTCATAGTACAATCAGGATAAGATTAATGATTAAACTTAAGGTTATTTTTAAAACAATTAAAAACAAATACAATATGATCTTACCTTTAACTGGAACATAATCAACAAAAGAAAAAAGCAAACAAAATATAATCAGAGTCATTGAAATTAAGAACAGTCTAACAATAGCCAGAGGGGAGGGGGAGGAGGAGGGGACGGTGGGGAGAAGGGTCTTCAGGAACTACTATAAAAGACACATGGACAAAACCAAGGGGGAGGGTGGAAGCAAGGGAGGGAGGTAGGTTTGGCTGGGGTTGGGGGGAGTGTTGTGGAGAAAATGCAGACAACTGTAACTGAACAACAATAAAGTAATTTATGAAACAAATTTTTAAACATATACATAGAAAATTAAATTTATATTTACCTTAACTGCATTATATTCAATTCCGAAATAAGTAGTTATAATGGAAGCCTGAATGATAAGGTAAAGAGTGAGTGGCAGTTATTTAAATGAAAGTAAGCCAAGAGCTCAGACCCCACACTTAGAAGATTCATAGTTTCAAAAATAAGTAGAATATTTAGTAATATACTTAGAGTATAATGAATTAGTATAACTTAAATAAAAATAGTATAATAAATTTTATTCCTGATTACTTGCTGGCTAATTATAATACTCTATTAATAAATGTGAAAAATGATTGAATTTCAAGTATTTCTTTGTTATTTAAACATTTCTAGATATCTCCGAGAGGTTATACTTTATAAGATCAGGATAATGCAAATGTTTAATCATGCACAAAGTTGATATAAGTGTGAGGAAACAGTCTCCCACATAACATAAGTTGTTAATGCCTCCATCCCCTCACATAATTATCTTTTTTTTGGTGTGGAGAACCTTTAAGATGTGCTCTCTGAACAACTTTCAAGCACATAATACAATATTGTTAATTATAGCTACCTTGCTGAACATTAGATTCCTGTAACTTACTCATCTCCATGTGGAAGTCTGTGCCCGTCCATCAACATTTCACCGTTTCCTTCACCACCCAGCCCCTGACAACCTCCATCGTATTCTCTATTTCTTTCAGTTTAGCTTTTTTAGATTTTAGATGAGTGAGAACATATGGTATTTGTCATTCTCTATCTGACTTTTCCCATTTAGCACACTATCCTCGAGGTCTGTCTATGTTGCAAAAGGCAGAATTTCCTTTCCTTTCCTTTTCTGTAGCTGAATAATATTCTACGGTGTGTTTATCTATCTATCATCTATCATGTCACATTTTCTTTATCCATTCTACCATGGATATACATCAAGGTTAAATCCCTGTCTTGTCAATTATAAATAATACTGTAATAAACACGAGGGATGCAGCTGGGTTTTTTTTTTTTTTTTTTTTTGGATACAGTGATTTGGCTTCCTTAAGAAAAATACCCAGAAATGGACTTGCCAGATTATATGGTAGTTCATTTTTAATATTTTGGAGGACCCTCCATACTGTTTTCCACAGTGGCTGCACCAGTTTACATTTCCACCAGCAGGCACAGAAGTGCTGCAGGAGCACAGGCACTGGAGTGAGCCTGGGGTCTTCATTTGACAGATGCTCTGGCAGCGGTCTAGGGCTGCAGAAGCCCCAGGTGCCTCCTGAGCAGCATGGGGACAGGTAGGCTGCTTGGGCAACTACAGCCGGCAGGGGGCAGCTCAGGCCGGTGGGTTTGCATCCAAGGAGCTTGCCAGGAACCTGGTGTGCACTCAAGTTTCCAGCTTGTGTGATGTGAACCACCTGGGTCCACTGGCGCTTTGTGGGGTTGCTGACAGCAGCCAGGCACTAGCAGTCAGGCACTAGGAATGTGCTAAGCGCCTGGATTCATGGGAGCTCCCAGGTAGCCTGGTGTGAGAGAGCCACAGTGGGCCTTGGGAACTGAGCTGGTTAAGTACTGGGGCAAGTCTGGGGCCTGTGTTCCCAGCTGGGAACCGTATCATGGAAGCCTCCGTCGGGCATGGGATCTGCCTGTGGCCATTGGAGCTGGCAGGCACTGTGCTGAGCCAGGAGCATGAGTTGGTGGAATCCCGCGGGGAGCCATCTAGGACCTCAGAAGGGAGACAGGGTTCCTGGTATACGGAGTCAGGTGCTCACTTTACTCTCCTCCAACCGGAAGACGTTAGTCTCTCCCCGAGCTGGGCTGCCTAGGCTTAGGGGAAGACATGATGGGATATGTGAATCTACCTTTCCTGCCCACCTTTGGCGTCTTTTCTTATTTCTGTGCCTCAGCGAGTGCTGTAACCCTTCACTTGTAATCCCTGGCTCTTGTGAAGGTATTTTCCTTCTCAGATAGTTATTCAAATTTATGTGAGGTTTTTTGGAGGGGGAGGAGCCAAGTAGAAATTCCTTTGGAACTATTTTGCTGTCCTCATTGGCAATCCCTAAGAAGTGTTACATGTTCTTTTGAATATAATTGTACTAAAGCAATGAAGATTAATTTTTTTAATATAATTGAAAAGTAGTCAACTTTTGGCAATCAAGTTAATCAAAATTTCTTCTCTTTTAGGGTTATTTAGCTACTTGTCAACAATAAATTTGTATTAGATATTAGTGAGACAGGAATTCAAAAATCAAATTTCTTTCATAAATTCAAACCTTTTTTGAATTCTAAATATTTCTGAATATTTTGAAAATTTAATGTTCTGTAGAGTTGAGTTTGAGAAAAATGAGCAGGGGCTTAGAGATGCTTAGCAATTTGATTTTTAATAGAAAAGAAAAGTAGGGTTTGCATATGGGATACATACTTTAAGTCAGAGATTCTAAAACTTGAGTCCATGCACAAACTTCAGGAAATTTACAAAGAACATTTACAAATAAATGTTGCATGTATATTTCTCTGAACCACGATCTTTAAAAAGTCTCAGAGGAGTTTTTGAGTAAAGAAATTAGGAACTATATAGGTCACACCTTGGGTCAGTCTCTTAACCTGCAGTAGTGATAAAGATAAGTATGAACTCTTCAAATTTATATGATCAGATCGTTATAAGAATTACTTTATTAATAATTTTTTATGATTTATGCATTTTTCCAGTGGGACAAAAATACCATTTTCTGGGATATGTGATGTCGTTACATTTACCAGATATGAGATACAGGGTCAGTAAAATAGGAAGGGAATTGGGAAATACCTATACCTTTTTTTTTGCATAGAGATATTTTCATCTGATGTATCATTTTCTATGTTTTCTTTTTTAAAAAATATCTCATTGATTTTTTGCCATCTTTATTTTTACATTTATGGCTATGATTCTGTGGTACAAAAAAACTGACTAATTCACTTAAATTTTACATAACTATTTTGGTATTTTGTAAATGAATAATGAATTTTTATTTCAGACTGTGAAGTGAACATTTCTCAGATGTTAGATAGTAAGGTCATACTTATTTAAAATAAAATTCATCAAATTTTATAACAATGATCTCTAATCCTGTCTGTTCTATTACAATTAATATTTTCCTTGTTGTATATGTACTATATCTTACCATCTTTTTTCTTTTAGCCAAAATATCCTTAGAACATTTTCACATTCACATTTCTTTTCATTAATAACTATGTCTTTGCATACTATGCTTTCCTTCCACTCTCCCTGTTTTAATCAACTCTAGTCCTTGCACAAACTAATTTCCAAAAGCAAGATTTAGATCAAAGTTGTATAACCCTTTCAGATCAGTTGATAAATTTCTACTGACACTGGGCATTAATCCCAGTAGTTGTAGTTTAAAGTCTTCTATGTGGGTTAAGACCTGACCTTAACCTACATTTTTTGAGTTGGCAGTTCCTCTATGCATTAGAATTCTAGTCATTTGTGCCATGTTCTTCAGCTGAAATGTTCTCAACTCCTCTGCTTACCCCTTTTCTATTCTGCCTTTGAAAGTCTGTGCCAAATAAGTCTGATCACCTTACTGAAAACAATAGTCACAAAACCAGTAACTTCCAATTCTAATGAGTAACATTGCTTAATTTAAGAAAATGGAATGATTGTGTTGCCCTTAGGGCCCTTCCCAAACTCCACCAAAGATGTTACAATTCCATAGTAACAAACCCAACCTAGACAAAATAGAACAAGAATACTACTTTGGCTAAACAAAACATACTAGCAGGAATGGGTTTGGGCTTACAGAAGCAGTCTAAAACTGTTTCAGCATATACTTGATGTTGAAGACCAATGTTCATGGCAGGTCCTTACTTGTCTTAAAATTGCAGAGATGTATATACGGTGCTGTCAAAGGCATATTTTGTCCTAAAGGAAGGGAAATTGTATGCCTTTTGGAAAGCAGTGTGTAATTTCTGCTTTGTCTCTTTCTTGGTTTTAGTAATGTCAGTATCTATTGCAAAACAGTATGTTTTTAAATCAAGGACATACTGATGAAATTTACAAAAATGGTATTTTAAAGCTAAACAAGCCTGAAAATTAATTTTATAAACATATGTGGATGTTAATTCCTTTTTTATTTTCCTCCCATGCAACATATGTGTATCTATACATATGCATATATGTATGCAAATTTACTGTTTTTGAGTGAAATATTTTCTTATTTTCATGAATATTTTGGATTGCTGCCTGGCTTGTTTTCTTTCCATTTTGTTTTGAGTGTGTTAAGGGGCAAGGGCATACATTTCCATAGCAATCATTTCAAATTTCAGCAGTTTATCTGTAATAAATGTTGGCATTCTGAGCTCATTATTTCCTGTGAATGTGGACTTTTTTGTGCCTTGAAAAGTAGAGTGAATTATACAGTTTCTTGCAAAGGATGAACTGGTCCTGATGACTAGCTCCTGATATTTGGAAATGCATGGGTTACAAGTACTGAGTTCTTATCCTGTAGCTATCATTTCATTTAATGATATTTGACTGTATCAATTACTGAGAACTTACACCAGATTTTTTTCCGCTATCTATACTGAACTATACTAGGACATTTCTGCTCTCATATTAAATAATACATAAGGCATGGAAATCTTAGCTCCTTTGTCCAGTAAATACTTGCTCTTGAAAAATATCTGTGAACCTATTAAGGAGCTCAATAAGAAAGTTTAGGGTGAGGTTTGACTTGGCATAGAAAATGTTAAAAGAAAAAAATCTCAGGTTCTGTTATCTCTTAAGTTACAAACAATCAGTATAATAGGAATGTAGCTTAAAACATAAGTAAATTACCGGATAATGGAAGGAGCACATTTAACCTACTTATACAAATTCATTAGTTTTTTAAAGATGTGTTAGAATATTTTAGAGTTCTCTTTATGACACCTTGTTTTAAGAAATGAGGGGCAAGAACAGATGGCAGTTTGTGTATTTACTAAAATTCTGTTACTGTGATTTTTTTATCCTGAAAAGGAGAAATCAGAAGTCAAATCAAACATGTCTTGGTGAAGGATCTGCTATTATCTATGAAAATTTAAACACAGCTTTTTCTTGATAGTGAGACCTGCACACAAGAAAACGTTTTCATTCTTAGTATTATCTCTTTTCTCTTTAAGTAAGGTAAAGTAAATTAAGAATTCGTTCTTCTAAGAACTCGTTTTAGGTTTAAATAAACCCATAGGAAACCAGCTCCAACTTAGGCAAAAGCAACTAGAAAGAGCAAGCTCTGCCCTGGTAAACATAGCGAGGTGGTCAAGATCTTTGAAAGCACCAAGCCTTTGCCAGGGAATGGGACTGCTTTTGTACTCATTTTGCTTGTTCAAATGTTGCCTTGAGATATAACTTCACTATATTATTTATCCCTTAAAAATAAAAGCAGTTGTAAATGGAAGGTACCGTAGCAGTACATTGTGGTCCAGTTGTGGTTTATAACATCACATCTTCTGCGCTATGTTTTTATCAAAGGAAAATCACCCGATTGCCTAGTGAAAAGCACTCAGAGAATGAGTCAGCTAATTCAGTTTCAGCAGCTTCTTTGTTTTCTGCATCTAGTTAAACTGGACTCTCTTCAGTTTTTTTTTTTTGTTTTTTGTTTTTAGATTTTATTTATTCATCTTTAGAGGGGAAGGGAAGGAGAGAGGGAGAGAAACATCAATGTATGGTTGCCTTTCATGCGTCCCCTGCTGGGAACTGGCCTGCAACTCAGGCATATGCCTTGACTGGGAATCGAACCGGGATATTTTGGTTCCCAGGCCCATGCTTCTCTTCAGTTTTTTAAAATGCTGGATACGTGTTGAAATAACTGTTTGATTAAACAATATAGATGCTTAAAGGAGGAGTGAAATAATTCTTTTTTACTCAGATATCTCTTGCTCAGGAAAGTCATTTTAATTGCTGGTGCCTACTGACTAGTGAGTAACTAAATAAACTACATCTTTCACTCATACCCCTAATCATTAGTGAATTCTTTACTTTATTCATTCACCACCTATTTCTAATTTATTCAACTAAATTTACTAGACACCATTGCTGTTTTCACTGCTTTGGGTTTTATTGTGTCACTCTCAGAGCATGTTTTTGTATAAAACATTAATATCATATTTAACCAAGTTTGGGAGTGTGGCATTTTCTTGAGCATTCTAGCACAGTGCTTCAGGAGACTTATTTTAAAGATTAATATTTAGCATATACACTTACAAACTCCTGTCTTAATAGAAACTGAGCATAGTGACCCTCAAAAAAATTCACTCCACAAAAACCAGGCCTCCCCATTATTCATTGGCTGTCCTCTACATGGTACTTTTTGTGCTTTACCTGCGCAAATTACTCCCAAATTATCATGACTCATGAAAAGGGCCCTAAGGTACACACAGTACAGTGTTAAACCAACAATTTCTGGGTACACTTCTGTAACAAAGATCAAAAATGGGAAAAACACATATTATTCTGCCTAATCTGACAGGTACTTATTTTGGAATTCAGAACTTGATTTCGTTACCCAAAGAGAAGAGCAGAGTTTCTGTAAGGACTATAAAAATAATTTAAAGAAAGTGAAGGATTGGTAATGAAAGAGAATAAAACTGATTTTTATAACTTTAGCACTTATAAAACTTTCAGAAGGTTGCTCCTACATTAAAAACAATTCTAATGTATCATCAAAAATAATTCAAATGTATCATTCAGAGCAATATAAATCACCGTAGGGTGGTTTGAATTTATTTAGAAACTTACACTGTGCATATCATCTAAATTCTAGAAAAATCTTTGTTTATTGTTTTTAAAATGGGAAGATTTTGGACCTTCCAACATAAAAATTATCCTGGAAACTCAAATCTTTCAATATATAATCTTTACTACTGTAAATCATGTATTATCTTTCTCCTTTTGATTTTATAAAAATTAAGAGTAAATATGAAAAAAATTACATTTCCCAAGAGCTGTCAAGGTATTTTTGTCTTTGTTTCAAATAGAGAAAGGAAAAATTCTTTAATGATTATTTATTCCATTCTACATATTTTTCAGGTATGGTAAAGAATATTGGGGAAGCAAAGGGGTTTTGTTTCAAATAGAGAAAGGAAAAATTCTTTAATGGTTATTTATTCCATTCTACATATTTTTCAGGTATGGTAAAGAATATTGGGGGGGGAAGCAAAGGGGTTTTGAAGGATCTGGCACAATTTCAACTCTGCTACAGATAAATCTTATATTGTTAGTGTTGTCACTCTGAAGCTTTTATACAGTCACATACAAAATAAAAGTCTATGCAGTCTTTCCCATTTATCTCTTTGGAACTGCAAATTTATTTTTTTATTATTCAATGACATTCCTTAAAACATCATTAATAGGTATTAAAACAAAATTCTAACTGGTAAAAATAACTTTACCTAGTAGAATTTTTAATCAGGTAAGAAATACATATATTACATTATTTTATATTATCAGTATTTAGCTGCTAATATAAAGTTTAAACTGTATGCTTTCAGTAAACAAAATAAATAAAACTTATACAATATCTTTTTAGTAATTCAGTGAGTTGATATGAGTTCAGTCCACAGTAGTTGATTTAGTAAATAATATACTACTAATTAGCAGATTCCTAAAGGCTAATGATATTCCCTTCTTACTGGAAAATACTATGAATATATTAATATTTTTAATTTTTAATATACATTATTAGTATTTTGTGACATCTACAGATAGAGGCTGTTTTTATTTTTCAAGCTCCTCAGAAAAGTCAGAGAAATGACTAAAATTCTTGTTGTGGAAATATGGAAATAAAATAAATATGTACACGGCCATTTGGAAACAAAAATATAATTCATTGAATGTATAAAAATCTGTTATAACATTAGATATTAAATTTAACTGATATCCTTTTGAGATTTTAATGGTGTTGGGACTCCCATTTCTGATTGCAGCCCACATTTTGGTAAAGTGAGCAAAAGGATGAAGGAATCAAGATATTTAGGATAGAAGAGAACATGAGAGAGAATTTTTTCAGAGTATGAGTGAGAATGTGAGATTTTAGGGACTGTGTGAGGCTCATTATTAGGTGAGAAAGATGGGTACTTCCTAAGAATCATAAGTAGATTTGTTCTAAGACCTCCTTAAATGTTATGAAGGAATTTAAGTTAAATATTGGATAATCCTGTTTGACCTGAGATCGTTTCAAAGCAGCTCTGACCTGGGACTGAACTGCACATCATTATATCATAGAGATAAGAATCTCATTATTGTCTTGTGGGGGCCACAGTGTGTCCACAGGATCTTCTGGAGCTAAAACTTTGTCAAGGTATATTTGAATGTTGAGATCAAGTAAAAAGAAGTCTATAAGACAGTTATTTTTCTATATCCTGAGGTAGTCCTGTGTTAGAGTAATATCCACTATATACATAACTCTAAAAATTTATAATCTTCCAAAAAATGAATATTTCTTATTCACGCAAAGGCCCATGTGCACATTTTTGGTCAGCCCGTTGTCCTGTGACATGGTTCAAGGCATGGTTTGTTTCTTTCTTTTGGTGTTGCTATCCCCTGTGACCTTGATGTTGCCATCCCCTATGAACTTGGCATCTCTGCCTCTGTCCTGTTGACAGGGCAGGAAGCAGTGGTGGACATTTCCTTCTTTGAGATTGACCCTGCATGTGACACATCACTTCCATTCCTGTTCTATTAAGGAATAGTTACATTGTCCTCCCAGGATAAAAGGGAGCTGGGATGAATAATCCTCATTTTAGGCAGTTTTCATCAACAAATGTCCATGTGACAAGGGTCAGCAATTTGTTAAGGGTAGTAACTATATCCAACCCAGTGCCATTTGCTGCTTCTACCTTTACGAGTCTTTTAAATGTCAATTTATTGTGATGATCTAAGTTCAACTCTTCTTATATATCTTCATGAAGCTAGTGTCAGAATCCAGAAGAGAGTACTTGGTTCCTTCCTTCTTAGCTGTGGGCCTGAACAGTTTTGAACATGTTGCACCAGATCAGAGTCTCTGGTGGGAGGTCCACAATCAGCACTCCCAAGGCTCTCAGAAAATCTTCTAGAAGCACTTCTTAAACCCCAGTTTCTGAGTCTGTCTACATGGAAATTGCATTTTATTTATTTACTTTTGCCTGTCCTCTATGCCCTAATATATTACTTGAGTGGAAATAGTTTGATTAGAAAGATTTAAACTCAAATAATAATTTATTGAGTATTTAGAATGTTCTGTATTTCAGAGGTCCCCAAAACCACATTCATGATTAGTGATTCACTAGATGGACTTAGAGCTAAGGTTTATTATAGTGAAAGGATATATGACAGAAAAAGCAAGAAGAAAAATACACAGGACGTTCATTATCTGTAGATATCCATATAGAGGTTTTCTTATGCTCTCTTCATATGATGGGGCAAATTGAGTGTGATCCTTTCTTCAGCAACTGAAAATGAAATAAAACATGTGAAATATTTCTTTCCTGGGAAGCCCAATAGAGGCTCAGTGCCCAAGGATTTATTTGGTTGGCTACATAGGCCCCCTCTCCCTGGCATGTTCAAAATTCCAGATTCCAAGAAGGAAAAGATGTTTACCATAAATCACATATTTTACAGCATTCTACACACGGTGACTTGCATTTAATCAATTAGGGAACGTCAAGGGCTAGTTTCCAGACACCAGCCAAGAACCAACCTTGCAAGCAGGCCCTTGGAAAGATAGTGGTTTCAGATCAGTTCTGTCAACTCTTTTTCTGAACACCCATCAACATGTTAATGTATTTTATCTCATTAGAGCCTCATCCATAATGATCCTCTTCAGTTGAGATACTTTGTGAAAAGGAAAAAAAATTGAGGACAAGGGAATGTATGTGTTTTGAGTCCCCAAATATAGGTAGCTGATATCTGAATTCAAAGAAGTTAAGAACTTTTCTTATGGCCATATGACTAATAAAGAATTAGGAAGCTGGAACTGAAAACCGGATTGGATGATTTTGGACTACACCCATGTGCTTTTTTTCAAAATACTTTGTAAAAGTCCTTATTGAGTATCTAGACATCTGACAGCTCTGACAGACCAATAAATATTCAGTCTCCTTCCCCGTGAATACTAAAGTTTTATGTGAAAAAGCATTGGAGTAAAAGAGTTGAGTTGAAACACTTATTTTGGGCTTTCATACCACAGTTTTTCACATCGATATCTGGATCATTTCAATATGTTAAAAACAAAATTCAACTGAACAAATTGGAGATATGATTGGCTTTATTAAGCTACTCATGCATTGGGTCCCATCCCTTCTAGCAACTAGAAGGGTGCTCTGAGGGGTTATGCAAAATGGAAGGTTTTTACAGGAAGAAGATGAGGCAAAGGAGCTGCTAACAAAAGAAAAGAAACGATTCCTGTTCAACCAGGATATCTGTTGGGGGGAAGGGAACAGCAAGAACATGCATATTGCCTCTTCTTTCTGTGGGGTGGGAGGAGGGCTGGAGAGATCCATGTGGATCTTATTACATCATTGGTGTTGACTAGAAAATGTCAGACTGTTGATTAAGATTGTATTTCTGGGAGAAGTTGAAATAGCAGTTAGGTCAGCTATTAAATCTAGGTTTGGTATCAAGGGCTTTAGCACAAGTGACACCATTTTGGGCCTGTGGTGTTCTTTTTAACAGGAATCTAGACTATCTCACCCTTTTGTGTGTCTTGATTCCCTACCCTGTTTCCAGCATGAAAACCACTTCACAATGGCAGCTATACCTGATTTAATTTTCTGTCCCAACCCAGAGCATATGCCTTTTACACAGGAGGATCTCCCATATTTGTCAATTAAATTAAAAAAAAATGTGCTTGTCTAAAATAATATAGGTAGTAAAATATTTCAAATGCTGGTTTTCTGATACCAGGTTCAGGGCTTTCACTGCTATGGGTGGCCATCTATATTTTGCATTTGTGGCTTGTGCAAAGGTCAAAAAATAGAAATGTATATTTCTGTGTGGCAGAATTTTTTATGCCTATATGCTTTTTCTATTGTTGTTATAATAAATTACTGTAAACTTAGTAATTTAGAAAGGCAAATTTATTATCTTATTATTCTAAATAGGTCAGAAATCCAACATGAATCTCAGTAGGCTAAAATCAAGATGTTGGAAGGGCCGAGTTTCTTTCTAGATGTTCTGAGAATAGGTTTATTGGCCTTTCACATCTTCTAGAAGCTGCTACATTTCTTGGCTCAAGACACTGTTCTCTCCTCTTGCAAGCCAATGAAGTTTCATTGCTCTGATAATTTTTTTGTAGTCACGTCTCCTCTTTCCAGTACAGCTGAAAAGGTCCTTCACTTTTAAAGACCCGTGTGATTATACTGGGTTTAACTTCATAACCCAAGGTCATCTTCCGTCGTCAAGGTTCTTAACCTTAATCACATCTGAAAAATCTCTTCTGCAGGTAATGTGACAGCACCACAGCTTCAGGATATTAACGTGCACACACCTTTGCAGACCATAATTCTGTCTACCACAATATCTAAAGTAGTAGTTCTCAAAATGAATTTGTTAATGTCTATATTACTGCTTCTCAAAATGTGGTACCCAGACCAGGAGTGATTATGTCTTCAGGGAACCCTGAAGGTCTGGAGGTGGAGCTCAGAAAACTGTGCGTTTACAAACCTTCCAGGGGTTTCAGATGTACGTTAAAGTTCAAAACATTCTAAACCATTCTTATACTTAGCAAGCTTGTAGTGGGTAGCTGTTTTGAGTTTGAGGTAGTCCAGTTACTCTTCAGTAGGAAGTATTAACCCTGGGTGGCAAAGCTAGGAAACAGGGTCAGTGTGAAAGTGTTAGTTAAGGGGGAATGTCTGAACACTCTGTTATCATTGAATTTTCTGAAGCAGGTGGAAAAAATCATTGTCCACTGCAGCTGAGAAAATTATGGAAGGTTGGTCTTCAAAGAAGAGGGAGATAAAAATAATATATTCCACAAATTGCATTTTAAATCTATTTCAGAAGAAAATGATTTTCTAAAGCTGATGACACCCAATGTTTTGAATTGTAGTAGTTTGCAGAAGCCACTTCTTTTAATTCATCCCTATTTTCTACCCTGTAGCCAATCATATAAGTGTTCATTAACATCCCTACTATTGTGGTCCTGGTGGTGGTAGATAGTAGATAGAAGGAGGTGTATAGCACAGTCACTGTCCTCAAAAACTGAAAATATTGAATGGGAGATATGAATAATACATAAAACAATTTATAAATAATATTCTATGACCTGTTATTGTATATATCTCAGATAATATTTTAATTTAGTAATATAATTGAAGTGGTTGTCATAATCTGAACAGCTCTCAAATATTTTCAGAATTCAATAATACCTATGTGAGTTTCTTTGTTAGGTACATGCTTAATTTGGTAAGGTAAATGGTTCAAATGAATCCAGCTGATGTACTAGATCCACAATGCACTCAACTGCCACTGTTACTTTTTGTTCTACTTTTATGATATTATTAATATTTTATACATCTACATTAACATAGAAGAGCAACCCCTGACAGCTGGAAGCTGACCTGGTACTGTCAACCTGAGGCCTTGAGGCTGTTGGTAGGTTGTGTGGCCCTAATGTTAGGCTGTCACGTTCTCCTGTTGAACGTAATTTCATAGAACACTGATTTCAGACAAGGCAACTCTGTGACTGCAATGGATCAAGGCAAAAAACAGGAGAGCCTCATCAGCATATTTGAAGAGAGCAAAACAAGTATGTCTAAATCACAAATTTGATCATCCATCCTCCTATACTATATAGCAAATATGAGTGGTTCAGTTATAATTTAGTTATAAAATCTAAATTGTTTTTACTTAGAAAAAGACAAGTAGTTTTGCTTTGAATAAATTAAAAAATTCTCCACTTACACATTCCCTAATCTGCCATATCACTGGGTGACAAAAATGTAAAATTTCTCTGAATGAGCTCTAGTTATTTGGAGATGAAATAGACCTATTCGTAAAATGCCAGAGTCCTCAAGCAATTCGTGTCACAGACATTTTCTGCATCTGATCACTCTTTAATCAATAGGAGAAATGGTTGGGTCAAAGGTCAAAGACCCTTTTTCAAATTGATTGAAGTATGGCAATCTGAACTGATTACTAGACTCGATACAGGTTTTGAGACACAGCACACTTTGTTACATTGGCAGATATTATATAGACCTGTAATTTAGGTTAAAATGTAGCTACTCATTTCTTTAACAATTATATATTAAAGTACTGCAAATACAAATGCAATTTGATTTTCTTCTTTTTAAAATGTTTCTTTATCCATCCTTCTCTCTTTCTATTTATAATCTATCTAAAACACATATGTGTGTACACAAACATGTATTTAATGTCAGTTTGTAATTCTGTCTATTCTGGTTTTGATATTGTGGGGAAATGTCTTAATTTAGTTACCAAGACAACCTACTCATCTAAGGTGACAAAGACACAGATGGCATTTAAAGCTTGTAAAATTTCAAATTTAGGTATATTTATTTTGCTTGGTGATTTAAATATTTTAACTTAGTTCATTGAGTAAAACAGAGGTAAAAATGTTTACATCCTTTCTAAAGTGTTTTTCATTTTCTTTATGTAAAATTATTTCCCTCAATATGCTTAAATTAGTACAACCATTAGTCTATCTAATACATGCATATATACACGTACATATGCATGTATATATTTATACACCTATGCAAACCATTTAATTTATAGCTCCTATGTGTCTTTCCATGAGGATAAAGCATGTCTTTATCTGTTTGATCTCATTTTGATGATGTAAATGATATTCTTAGATAATTGAATATTAATTAGTTCCTTCCTACTGGTAATGTCTGACTCATACATCTCTGTTTAAAAAAGCACACTTGCCTTGAAGAGAATATTTTTAATTGTATGCCAGTAACACATTTTAGGAGTGGGCTACCTATTTTATTACTTTGCGCACTTGGCTCTGCTTATGCTCTTCAGTATTAAAAGTCCAAATATATAATTCTAATATATGCTGATGACCATAGTGATGACCATAATAATAACCAAAATTAAGATCTCTATCTAGGGAGAATTAAGCCAAGTCATACAAAAACAAGCAGTGGAAACAAAGTCCTGGGCTGGGATGTAAATTATTCTCAATGTATTTAGGGTTAGGTTGTGTTCCTGTCAGGTACAGGAACCAATATATTCTCCTCTGTCCTTCAGCTATACATAGCTGGTTTTCTATCACAGTTATGTGATAGAAATTTGTGAGGAACTTATTTACATTTCAAAGCCATCAATAATTTGGGGAGGGATTTAAATTTAAAAAAGTTAAGGAAACTGGCTCTACTATGTGGAAAGTGCTCTTTTAGGCAAAACAGCAGACAGTTTTTTTAAATATAAACTCATAAGCCATATCTGTGTATGTTTGCGTGCATTTATTTTTCATAACGCATAACAATCAGGAACGCAAAAAAAGGGAAGGAAAAGAGAGAATACATTTGGGCTAAAAGATAGACTTGACAAAAAGGCTACAGGGATTTAAGGAGTGGCTCATTTTCCATAAAGGCACAGTAGGCCTGCTCATTGTACTGGGCAGTAAGGACAAAGTAGTGATAGAATATTCTGACCCTCAGAGGTCTCTGGCATTGACTAGCTGTCCTGGTGTCCCAAGAACTTAAATATATGGGTTGAGTGATAAAATCTTACTTGATTTGTATAATCTGAAAACTTCTAGGACAAATGAATAGAAATTTGGCTTGAATCACCTTAATAATGAATTCCAGCCCCACAAATAATTCCAGACTTCAACTAGTTCACAGCTCAAGAGCACCTTGAATGAAGAAAATGATGGCACCACTTGAGGAAGGATCCTGCTACGTAGCTAAAAGCACTTTATTGTGTACCTCCCCAGCCTTCTACAAAGGAAAATTTGACCACTTACTAGGGTGACTATGAACTGGAGAAAGGGAAATAATCAGACATTTTTGGCAATTCTGTATGTATTGTTTTGAAATGACAACTACTGGTGACTCCAAACACCACTATGGCCCACAGTTTATAGTAAGGACTTTGGCAGGTTACATTATGAATGGGGCTTTGGCTTAAACCCTTCTCACAGTGGACCCAGTGGGCCACAAGTCCTCTCTGTGATTGTATCCCCAGTGCAGAATGCCTAACAAGGATAGACATATTTAGTAACTTGCAAAATGCCCACATGTATTCCCTAGCCTATGAAGAGAAACAGGATGTTAGAGCAAAGCAGAACTTCTTAACTACAGAAACATTAAAAGAAAATATATACCACATTACGGGAGGGATTGCAGAGATTAGTGTCATCATTAAAACTTTGAAGATGCCCAAACAATTTACCAATATGATCTGTGCAGAAGGCAGATGAATTTTAAATATTAACAGTAGATTTTTCAAAATTTAATTGGGTTTTTATTCTAATTACAGTTGCTGTTTCAGATGTGATTTTATTGCTGGAACAAATTAACATATCTACTACGACCTGGCAAATGACTATTAATCTGTCAGTTTTTTATCTTTGTATTTGTTAAAGTTCATCAGAAGCCATTTTCTTCCAGCTGTTAGGTCCAGCAATACAACTTCTCTGTCCTCCCTCTGAGCTGTCTCAACTGTCCAACCTTGACTGCTTCTCTGTTCTGTAGGGCACTGTGCTCCTTCATTACATTGATTATGACATGTCCTTTTCATGTAGTAGCAGAAAATAGCAAGTATTCTAGAATCCTTTATAAAATGCAGGTATGCCAGAGAGTGGGAAATAAATCCCATGAAAGTTTAGAGGTCTGTCACTCAGGCGAAGTCTCTTGGGGTCCAGTTGTTCAAGGCATGGCGATATGTTTCTTCAGTATGAAAGGACGTATTTCAGAATCTGCCACCTCCTTCTTCTAGTAAGTGGCACAGTACTTACTGGGCCTTTTTGAACATTGGAGGCAACATATGTAATACCTTATTTGGCAATGGGGATGAAGGGCTGGCAGACACACGGTGATTGTCAGAGAAAGGATCAGAGTTTTGTGAGCTGATGTAGGGGATGAAAAATTCTTATTCAGAGCTGTTAGCCAATGCTCTCACCCAAGAGGTGAGTGAGACTGAGTGGCAGTAAGAGTCCTCTAGTTCTCTGCATATCAGCCTGTCGATAAATGCTGGAAGAATGAATAATGGGAAGTAGGATTGAAAAAATGCTGCCCAAGCAGTGCTTTGACTGTTGCTCACTCTCCTTTCCGTAGGAGGAAGGACATTGGTTATCATGACAACAGGGAAGCATCTGGTTAAGGACAATGCGGCTCTGGCTGTTCAGTCAAATAGCTGTATTTCACCCAAAATGAAAATATATGGTTTTAGGAATGAGAATATTGAGCACTGTGGATGTGGAAAACAGTAGAGGTTTGTTTAACTAAGCTGTATGGACGAACAGCTTCTCACAAAAGAAATAAAATGCAGTTCTTGCTTATTGGCATGATGTGGTTCTTTTATTCCACAACCCCAATCCCTTCATACCACACTTCCCTGATATCTGCTATCTAAGGAGAAAGATGTTTAGGGGTGAGGCTGAGGTTCACAGTTAGAATGTTCTTCAGTCACACTAGCTATAATACTGTCATATTATGTCGAGTCAGGCTTTCACTTTTGTCTTCATTTGGAAGTTATGTATGGATAGATGCCCAGTTAGACTTGTTTTGTGTCAATATGGCTCAACTGGAACTATTTCCCAGAATGTCCTTCCTTATACGTGCTTATTTAGGATTGTGGAAATTGAGAAGTATGCACAGTATTCAGAAGCTGAAAATGAACCATCTGCCATTTTTATGCTTGGGAGTAAGAATAAGGTTAGACCCCACTGTGGCTCACGAACGTTGGCCTCAGTCACCTGGCTCACATCGTTGGTGCGAGGTAGCAGGTCTCCCAGCTTTCTCTAGATCAGGATGTTCTGCTTCTCTGACTCTTGAGCCCATTTACATGGCTCCATTATCTCCTGAAGGTCACTCAGATCACCGAAGTGGGAAGCTTAGATACGGTGAGAGTCTAGGTTGGGTTTTAGTTTCCTTTTGTGAGTTCCAGCTCATCTTCATGGGTTCTAGTCTGTCCTCCGTCTTCTCTGCCTCCTTTCCGTCTTCCTTCCCAGATGCCCACACTGGAGATGCAGATGTCCCCTATGCTGTGTCAGACTCAACTCCAACTCAAAGAACTACATAAACTGTTCACCTAATTACCAGAATTATGTGAGGTCAAGTTCATGTAACAATCCTCTTAGTTGAGACCAGTTTTTGTGGTCGGCTTCTCTAATCAAATCCCGACTGATACAAAGAATGAAAAAAAAAATGATACTCTTAGTAGATACATTTTATCATTGGATGTATGTATGAAAACCATCTTAGTACAATAGAAATGGTAAAGGACTGACCGAACTTGTTAAAGAGTATTTATAAAAGATCTCCAGTTAGCGTCATGCTTGACAATGCGAGACTGAAAATGTTCATATTGAGGTCAGGGATAAAATGGGTACTCTTACTATTACCACTTTTATTTATCATCTTACCAGAAACCCCAGCTTCTGTAATGTTGTAACAAAATGTAAATTATAAGAATTGGAAAAGAAAAATTGAAATACTACTTATTTGAAGAGGATATAATATATATGTAGATAATCCAAGGTAATCTAGAAATAAGCTGTTATTATTAAAAATATATACAAAGTGATGAAAATTACATAGTGAAATTTAAGGACATAGTGAAATTTAATGACAACACTTTAGTAGTTGTAGAAAACTTCAGTTACCTAGGAATAAGACTAATGAAAATATGCAGTACCTCTGTATTTATAATGAATGCAAGAATTTTGTTTTATTTACATGTGGGTGTTTATTAGTTTGCTTGAGTTGTCATAATAAAATGTCATAGACTGGGTGGCTTAAATAACAATTTATTTTCTCACAGTTCTGGAGATTAGAGTCCAAGATCAAGTTGCCAGGGTTGGTTTCTGGGTTAAGCCTCTCCTCCTGGTTGATAGATGGCCACCTATTTGCTGTGTCCTCATATGGCCTTTTCTCTGTGTTTATACAGAGGAATAGGAAAGAGATCTCTGGTGTCCTTCTCTTCATATAGAAACACCAGCCCCAGGGGATTACAGCTCTACTCTTACGGTTTCATTTAACCTCAGCTGTTTTACTAAAGGTCCTATCTCTAAATATAGTCAAATGGGAAGTTAAAGATTCAGCAGATGAATTTTCAAGTGGGGCAGAATTCAGTCTATAAGAGACACTATTCATTCCTATGCTGTTTATAGCAGCCAAAGCAGGAGACAGTTTAAATAACTACCAGCAGTAAAATGGATAATTGTATTGTAAGCTTTTCTTAGTGTAGATTAAGGAATACTGTATGGCAATAAATGATAAACTTTCCTACACATAGCATATTTTAATCTTACTGTTAAGTTAAAGAAGCCAGGCACTAAGTAGTATGTACCATATAGTTCCATTTATATAATGTTCAGAAACAGACAATAATAGAAGTCAGGATAGCAATCACACTTCCAGGGGACACAGTAACTAAAGGGGGATGACGAGAGTACTAGGTTTTGAAAATGTTCTGGTTTTTCTTTTTCTTTCGTTTTGGTGTGTGTGTGCTATGGTTACACGGGTGTGTTGATACAGTGAGTGTTCATTCATTTGTGCACTCATGATTTTTGAACCTGAAATGTATTACAATAAAGTTATTTTAAGATGAACACTAAAAATTAAGGATATGCCACTCTTTTGGGAGCAATTATTTCTACTATCACCAACATTCTGGTTTTGAGCAAGCCAAGTTAATAATAAAGTAACATCTCTCCATGAAGGCTTAGGTATTAAAAGTATATCAATTGCAAATAAATAAAACCAATCAACTTGAGTTTTGATGCTTCCCGATATCTCTCCCTTATCTTTGTACTTCCTTGCCATGCTTACGGCACTAGTACAAGTTACATTCACTGGCTCCACACTGTCCAGCAATATTCTGCGTCTCAGGAGATGCTTACATTTTCTACTTCATGTATTTTTTAAATTGTTATTATTGGAAGTGTCCTTCCTCTCCATCAGTGTTTTTACAAAGTGTACCTAGTCTTCAAAACTCAGGTATGTGGTTTTGTTCTCATTGGAGCCTCTTAACATCCTATTGGCCAGAAGACCATATTCATAGCTCCCTGTGACACTCACTGGACTTTGTTTGATTGGATAGGTGGTTTAAATGTGTCAAATATCTTTAATCATAAGCTATATAGAACAAAATACCATGGACACCTATTAATATTTGGAAAAGAGGAAATGACAGTAGGAGTTGCTAAAATAAATGAGGTAAATTTTGAATAAAAATTTACTTCAAATTGGGATATAAATCCCTCAGGGAATGAAACGGACAGAAAATAAATGTTAATTGAGAGTTTCTATGTAGCAATAGTGTTTAAAAGATCATTTCACTTAAGTATAGTTGACATAAAGTCTTATATCGATTATCTTAGTGTGAAGTGTACAATGTAGTGATTCAACATTTATATAGCCTATTGTGATTGATCCACAAATTCTAGTAATGACCTGTCACTGTGTAAACTTATCACAATATTGTTGACTGTGTTTTCCTTCCACTTTAACCATTCCTTTGGTGAGGATGTGGAGAACAGGCAACCTTGAGCACTGTTGGTGAGACTAAAAATTGGTGTAATCCCTATGGAAAAAGGTATAGGGATTCCTCAAAACACTAAAAATAGATCTACAATACAACCCAGAAATTTCACTTCTGAGTATTTAATCCAAAGAAAATGAGGACACTAATTTGAAAGGACATATGTACCCCTATTATGTTCATTACGGCATTATTTACAATAGCCAAGATATGGAAGCACCCTAGGTGTCCATCGATAGATGAATGGTAAGGACAGTGCTGTGCAGTAATCCAGAAGAATCAAATCTTGCCATTTGTGACATCATGGATGGATATGGAGGGTATTATGCTAAGTGAAGTCAGTCAGAGAAAGACAGATATGGATAACTTCACTTATATGTGGAATCTTAAGAAAACAAAACAAACAACAAAGAGACTCATAGAAAGAGACTCATAGAAACAACAAAGAGACTCATAGAAACAGAAACCAAGGGGATTGTTGATAGTATTTACATGTGTGACAGCCTCTTTGAGTTGTCTAGTACATCCTAGATCTCTAAGAAGAGCTTTCTTTAAAGGATAAAAATGTGGATCTGAAAAAATACTCAGTATAACTTGGTCCGATAGATACATGCTTGTTTCTGGAACTTTCTCTGTTTCTTCTTGATGTTGAAATTTATCAGTTCTTATTTCCTATTTTCTGTATATGCCCAAAATGATTAAGTCAAATTTGCTTCTTTAGCTTTTGTAACATGTCAGATTTATTTTATAAGAATTATCTACAAAATATAGATTCAGTGAGGTGTATGTAATGCTATCTTAATATGGCAACTTGTCTAGTTCGATAGATTGGTTATGTTAATATATATTAAAACTAGTTTTTCAAATAGCATACCTACATTAAATTAGCAAAGAGAATATTTGTGTGTTCTCCCTTACTAAGGAAGAATAAGATATTTTCTAATTTTCAAATATATATATGAATCCAATATTTTTTTAAAAATGTTTCAGAAACTGGAGAAAGAACCTAATGTACTAAATTAATACTCTCAACTAATAAGAAAAATTTCAAAAACTCTCTAGTACTTTATGTCCTAGGGTCCTCATTGTTGTGAATCTGGAGTGTTCTGGAAAGTAGTACACAGTAATAGTGTATCTAAATGAAGCTTTCAAATGATTTTAAGAATCTCATTAATCAACCTAATACTTCTAGGAACATGTTCTCACAAAAGAAGTGTTCACTACTTTTCAAAATTATTCAGAGCAAAAGAAAAGCTTTTCTCTTTTTCTAATTTGTAATTCTTATAAACTATAACATTTGAAAAGCTCTTGTACTTAATGTAATGCAGAACTGCCTGTGAACTCAGTGTTTCTCTCCGTTGTCCATAACAGGAGTCATGAAACACGTAAAGAGACGTGCATTTTTGGTTTAGATTCTTTATAACTGAGGCGGCCGTTTTCTGTCAGTCACATCATTTCACCTATGCTTGTTTCATGCATCTTGTTTAATAATGTTACTCCTGTGCGTACGGCATCGTATGCAAAACAAAACAAAAATGCCTATAATTTCATCCAAGTTATGCAGACTTACAGACATCAAGTCTTTAATGTTAGAGGAGGCTTCTGAGAGAAAGGCAAAAGAAGTGCGTACCTACCTATCAAAGAATACTTCACTTGAACTCCAGCTAGAGAATGACCTAATCATCAGTTAACAAGCTCTGTACAATATTCACAAAATAAAGTATAGCTTGAAGGAAGGAGATAAAGAACGGCAAGACATTCTCCATGGATTTTACTTTTGCACATATTTTAGGCTTTTATAAGTAAGTGGAAGATATTTTACAAGGCTCTCTGGACTGCACCTTGAAAGGCTGCATACAGGGATCACCAGGCGTGGAGAAGCTGCAGGAGAAATTGTGGTGGAGAGGGGCTTTTTACTTCCCCCCTCTGGTGCAGCTCCTTAATTAGGAGAGATGAGTCCTGAAGTCGAGCCGGTTTGGCAGCTGCAGAGCAGAGGTGAATGAATATCTGCAGGGGAAAAAAAGCACTGACCGAGAAACTAAGAGAAAAAAATAGGAGGGTCTATGAGTTGAGGGATTTATTTTACTGTGACTTTTAATCAAAGTGACCTACCTAGGAGCAGGGAACAAACTAATGTTTACATAGCAGAGTTGGCATAAGGTACAGAAATAAATTCACACACACAAAAATATTCCCAGGTTATAACTGTTCATACTGCCATTTCCCTCTGTAATGTACTCTGGGAGTTCAGTTGTAAAACTAAAATAAATACTGTCAAAGCCCTGTGCTGCAAACAAATAATAAGGGATATATTCAATTAAAGCCTGTAAAAAAACAAAGGACCAAATAGATTCTACCCACATGGATAAAAGTTCAGAGTAGGCCCAGAATTACCTGTAATATAAGATAGATTCAATGAGATTTATGTAATATATGTTAGCACAGAAAATTGTCTGGTTCTACAGATTGGTTATGTTAATAGATTAAATAAATCAACTTTTTAAATATCATACCTGTATTAAATGCATAAATAAATTGCTTGATGATCTTGAAGGATCACTTATGGGTCCTGTTAAAAACACAGATATATTACACTCACATTGGCGATCTAATTACAATGTCAGAGTTTTAAACATTCATAATCCATAAAACTTTTTTACTTTATAAATTTAAAGTATTTTTAAGTATTAAAATAATTTTTAAACTACTCCAGATAATTCTGACACACAGCCTGGTAGTGCAAGCTGAATTCTCTTTTTCCTTTATAAATTCATGGTAATTCTGACAATTGAACAGAAAAAGAAAAACCCTTGCAAAGGAGTTAAACTGAACATGGCAATTACACTGTTTCACTGTAATGGTGATCCCGTAACTGCGGTTCCACAGATAGACTCCAACAGTTTAGATCAACAGTTGTCCTGGTAGAAAGCAAGTATTATTTTATCTGCCATATAATTACTACTATTTTACTCTCTTCCACCTCTTTTTCCATATAATCATCCTTGCTTCTCACCTACCTTCTCCCCACCTGCTTTGTCTCTGCCTTTCCGTTCTCCTGTATCTGTTTGTGAGTAGAAAATTTCTTCACAATTTCCCAAGGAAATATGAAATTAGAAATTTAGTATTAGAAGTTTGAATGCCAAATAATGCCAGGTGATTCTTTATGAGAAACAAACAAACAATAACTAAACAAAATTACTAGAGCTGCTGTTTATAGACCTGATAAAAACTTGGGGAAGACAATGAATTATTTCATAACAAACCAGTAACACCACTCCCAGTTTCCCAAATTTTGGGCCATTTGTAAATGCTATCATAAAATATAAGCCCCATTTTTATCCTTAAAAAGTGTTACAGGTACGTATTGGTAAAATAAACAGTATAGCCATTATAAAAACACAGTAGCATGTTTATTTTTCTCCTGTGTGGTATAACTCTGTGGGATAACTCTGCACAGATCCTCTAGTTTCTGTGAAAATAAAAAATAGATTTTTTAGGGATTTTCTGTAATTGTTTGTGCAGGATGATAATATAGGGACAGAAGAAATGAACAATAATGTTTAAGATACTGATTAATATTTTAAAAGATTAAGTAACAGATGTTAAAAATTGTCTCTAGTTGAAAACAGAAGATGTGGAATCTAAAAAGTCAAGTTCAGATACAAAGAACAGATTGGTGGTTTCCAGAGGTGGGGGTTGGGAGGGGGCAAAAATGGGTGAAGGTGGTCCAAAGGTGCAAACTTCCAGTGATAAGATAAATAAGTTCTGGGGTAGTAATATACAGCATGGTGAATATTGGTAACAACACACTATAGTATATTCGAAAGATGCTGAGGGAGGAGCTCTTAAAAGTTCTTATCACAAGAAAAAAATTGTAACTGGGTGAGGTGATAGACATCAGGTAAACTTAGTAAGATAATCTCTTTGAAATATATACATATGTCAAATCATTATGTTGTGCACCTAAAACTAATACCATGTTATATGTTAATTCTATCTTAATAAGAATACATAAATAAAATTAATTTTTAAAAAAGTAACTGATAGGACTTCTGTTTAGGTGATTATATCCAACATAAGAATACAATAAGCATTAAAAGTAACTATTCCCAAGATCAGTTATTAAATAAAAGGTCTAAGTTGGATCAAAGACTTTTTTTATAACTTAACAAAGTCTCCAACTTTTCCTAATATCTAAAATGTATAATTTTTAAATATACACTGTCAACGAATTGTTTAGGGAATATTCTTCTCCAGAGTAAGTTTGTATTTCTAGCTGTGAAGTTGTAAAAATTCATTCAAATAACTTTATGAAAGGAAAAATTGGAAATTTGCAGACACCCTGTGGTGATGGCCAGAGGTAAGGGGGGTGAGGACAGGGTAGAGATGAACAAAAGGGGGAAACGAGGACATCTGTTATAGTGTCAACAATAAAAATAAAATTAAACTAAAAAAATTGAAAACAAAACATAAATAGAATACAAACATGATTAAGGAATTATAAATTTTGGTGAACATTGTGACAAAAGTACCTAGAAAATATTTTTCTTGTGTTTTTAAGGAAAGGATTTTTTATTCTGGGATATAATAATATTTAGTATGAAAAAAATTTTTCTCATAAGATGTTATTTGATAATTTTTATGTTATTTTTTTCTTCTTATCCTGATTGGTAAGTTGATGATTAATATACAGGGCCTATTTAGTTTACTGTCTACTGAACAATAGTGGACAGGTTCAAAGTTTAATGATATCTTAACGTCAAAAGAATAAAAATATATTACAATTTCTTTTGAAAGGTTTCTTATGTTATATATATTTACATAAGCTGTTAAAAACATGTACAAATATGAAATTATATGATGCAACAACCACACTTATGAAAAACTAAGTTAAACAACAGTGGGCAACTTCAATATTAAATTTAAATGTTTAAATAATCAATATTTATTGTGAACATTTTAAATTTTAATAAACAGTTATTAAATGCTAAACCTTTTTAAGGCATGGTGTGTGAGTATAGATGTTTTTCTAATTACATAATTGCTAAAATTTCTCAGGTTGCAGTGTCATGTATGTTCGCAGCAGTTCTATATTCCATATTATCTCAACTTTTAGCTGCATCGCAGTTTGAGAAATACAGGTAGGTACTTTCTAACGAACGGAATTTAAACAATGAAATGAAATCCCTGACTCTAATGCTGCTTGGTTTGACATCTTTCTCTTTGAGATGATGGCTAAGTGCACTAGCTCACCGAGTGCTATTTTTACTTCTCTGATTCCATGGTAACAAATTATCTTCATCTTAACCAGGGCTTCTTACACAAAGTCTCCCAAAGTAAAGTTGATCTATAGGTAATAAAATGGAACTAAATGAAATGATTTATTTTGGGAAGTGAATTGAAGGTAAACAACATGCACTTTGCCCAGAACCCAGGTGGAAAAAAATACAACTTAAAGAGATAGATCTAATAATAAATTAGATTGGCTTATCTGAATAAAGCTAAATAAAAAATTCCAACCTTTTATTTTATATGAATAACTATTTGTTGTCTGTAGTAAGTAAACATATTTGTGTTTGCTGAATATATCTGAGTAATATAGGGAAATTATTTTTATAAGGGCTATATATAAAAAGTAGATGTAAATCTAACATGATTTTGTACATGCCAAAATTTCTTCATACTTATAATCAAAGTATAAGAAAATGTTTTATATGTGGATATAACATGGAAATTCTTCAAGTTGAGTTAAAAATTAATTCAAAATTGTACAGTAGGAGCCAGGCTCTGTCTGTGAATTTGATTTTATATAAAGACAAAGCAGTGGCAAGTGGTCTTTTATTTATGTCATTTAACATTACTTTATCAGTTTTTCTAATTTTAGAGAATTGAAGTAGTAATTTATAATTTCTTTTTCATGTCAGAAATGTCAGAGTTTAATCTACATTACTGTTTTTTAATGCTTGTATATCACTTATTATATATCTATACATAATTTAGTAAACCATTATTTAGTATTTTTCACTTACCAGTGAGACTGTAGTAGCTATCTTTTTGAATGCAGCTTATAATTATTAGTTTTCTATTATTACTTTGGTATTCCAAAATGTGGGATATCAGGGTTTACTTATTTGAACACTTAACTTGTTTTTCCAAATGACACTGAAACCTTCGTTTTCATAGTTTAGAGTTTAAGATGGCTCATAAGTTAACTGAACAAACAAGTTCATAACAAGGTTTTTGTTCAATGTGCTGAAGTCCAGCTGCTTTGTGTAGCTGGATGCTGACCATGTGATAAAACACGAAATACGTTAGATGAATCAGGCCATCCACAGGGTTTCTCCTTCAGTGTGAGGTCACGTACATGTCTAACTGGTCACAGTTCTGGATAGTGAGTGGCCTTCAGGTGATGTAAAGCTAAACTGGGTAAAACAACTTTATTAATCTTTTGAAAGTAATTGTTGTTTTTCAGTGCCATTTGACATACAATATTATATTAGTTTCAGGTGTACAGCATAGTAATTAGACATTTCTGTAACTTATGAAGCAATCACCTGATAAATCTAGTATCCATTTGACACTATAAAAAATATTGCAATATTATCAATTATATTCCCTATGCTCTGCTTTATATCCCAATGACTATTTTGTAACTACTGATCTGTGCTTCTTAATTCCTCCCCCCTTTTCATCTACCTCCCAATTCCCCCCTCATTTTGCAACCATCAAAATGTCCTTTGAATATATGAGATTTTTCTATTTTGTTTGTTTGTTTTTTAGAATCCACATATAAGAGAAACCACAAGGCATTTATCTTTCTTGGACTTATTTCTCTTAGCACAATACACTATGTTTATTCATGTTGTTGCAGATGGCAAGATTTTTATTCTTTTTTATGGCTGAGTTATATTCCATTGTATAGATATCTCACATCATTTTACTTTTATCTATTGATGGACATTTAGGTTGCTTCCATATCTTGGCTATTGTAAATAATGCTGCAACAAACATATGTATGCATATATATTTTTGAATTAGTGTTTTGGGTTTCTTTGAATAAATGTCCAGAAGTGGAATCACTGGGACCTTCTTTGTCTCTTGTGATAGCCCTTTTTTAAAAGTCTATTTGGTCTGGTATAAGTATTGCTACCCCAAATGTTGTTTGTTTGTTTGTTTCCATGTAAATGAAGTATCTTTTCCAATCCCTTCATTTTCAGTCTGTGTGTCTTCTATCTGAAATGTGTTTCTTATAGACAGCATATATAAAGGTTTTGTTTTCTTACCCATTAGCCACCCTACATCTTTTGATTAGAGCTTTAAATACATTTACATTTAAAGTAATTGTTGATAGCTATGTACTGATATGAATATTATCATTACCATTATAATATTTATGTTTTATCTTATTTTTGTTACTCTTCTTAAATAAGTCCTTTTAACATTTCTTGTAATACTGGTGTGGTGTTGATGAACTATTAGTTTTTTTTCCTAGTTTGGGAAACTCTTTTATTCTAAATGATAGCTTTGCTGAGCAGAGTAATCTTGGTTGTAGGTCCTTATTTGTCACCCCTTTGAATATTTCATGCCAGTACTTTCTGGCCTGTTGAGAAATAAACTGACAGTATTATGGATGCTCTCTTGTAGGTGACTAACTGCTTTTTTCTTGTTGCTTTTTAGATGCTCTCTTTGTCTTTAACCCTAAGCATTTTAAATATGATGTATCTTGGTGTAAGTTTTTTTGGATTCATTTCATTTGGGTCTCTCTGTGTTTCCTGGGCTTGTATGTGTTTTTCTTTCACTAGGTTGAGGAAGTTTTTTTGACGTGGACACTGGCCTGCAGTGCCCGCAGCATTATGGATGAGATACAAGACAAATTAATGTGGATAGAGATGATTTTTGTTAAATGTACTTCTTTCTACATGCCAATGTTTGGGAGATAATTTCCCCCCTCTACCCCTCTTCAGTTCTTCTGCCAAGAACTATTCATACAATAATAATATTGACACAGGAATAGATTAACAGGAGAAAAAACAAATTTAATACGTGCACATGGGAAACTCACAAATGATGCTCTGGTCATAAATTGCTCAAAGAAGTGATCAAAGTAGGCACCTTTCATATGGTTTAGATGAAGAAATAATACATTTGTAAGAAACTAACATAACAAAGAAAATTAGTGCTTACTAGAAAGGAATCTAAGCAGGTTTGAGTATTTATTAGTGAGGAATTTAAATGAGGTTTGTGACGCGGGCACTGGCTCATAGTGCCTGCGGCATCATGGATGAGATACGAGACAAATTCACATGGACTACCGAGTCCTGTGGAGGAAAAGGGAGAGCACAGCTACTCCCTCAAAGGGGGAGTGCCTCAGAGTGACCTGGGAACTCTCTCAAGGGGAGGGCACACCAACCTTTGCCCAGACAAGCTTTTACTGGGTTCAATTAGCACAGGAATACAGGTAAAGTTAATTAATTATTGATAGGCAGTAAGGATCAAACAATAGATAGAATACAAAGAACTCTGAGGGCCTATTCGGAGTCAGGGTCTGTTAACTAAAGGGCTACAAAACTTTGGGAAACAAACACTTTTCTGCTCGGACCCTTATCATTTAATTGAGAGCATTCTTGGCAAAGCAGGTTTCATAGGATTTTACATATTCTATCTGAGACCTGATCTCCTGGGGAGCCCACCCTTTCCAGCACAGGGCTGCATCTCCCTCTGTGATTGTTTCAGGCTTAAGTCAGGCAGGGGAAGTAAGGCAGTCAAGAGATTAGGAGACTTCTTGCAGACAGAATGAGGGATGAGGGTCTATCACTCCCTTTTTCTATAGCCCCCCAAGTCCTTCCCTGGGGCCTCTACATGATCCGTGCCTGTCTTAGGTCAGTCCTCCCTTGAGGAATCTTACCCGTCATTGGCTAACTGATCAAGCATTGGGGGCCAGTTATGGATGAAGTAAAGGGAGCAGAAGTGGTGCTGTTGCCAGGGAGATAAGCTATGTCTGCTTAGTGGCTTATGGTCCAAAGGTCGCTCACTCAGCCTTAGCCATGAGGGAGGTACAGCTTCTGAAACCAGGCAGGGCAGTTCCCAACATCTCCCCCTTTTTTGTTTATAAAATCAATTGTAGCTGTTAGGCCAGTGAAACCTACTGTTTGCTGTTTTTGAATGCAATCACAAGAAAATAACTTCCATATACATCATAAAGCACAAATAAGGATTAAGACAAGGGGGAATGACCCAAACTCATAAATTTAGTCCATTGAAAAATGTTGCAAATTCAAGGGAATGACAAGAGTAAGAGGTCTGGTTATACTTCAGTCCTTGGGGGAATTAGCACAGACTTCAGGAAGTTGCTTTAACGATATGCAGCAAGGGCTTACTGCCTGAACTCAGGGTGAGAGAGTTTTAGCAAAAAACAAGTCGCAAAGCAGCCTACGTACAATGCAGGCCTGATTTCCCACAGGAGAACTTCATGGGTGTGGTCCTGTGTGCCCACTGGCCCCCCACTGGTTTTCCACATGGGTGCTGGGCCACATTTCCATGTCCTGTGAAGCAGTTCCCTACATTTTTTATTACTATTTTTAAAGGTTTTTAATTCTCTTCTCTTTCTGGTACTCCTTTCATACAAATGTTGATATGCATGATGTTGTCCCAGTTGCCTCTTAAACAACCTAACTTTTTGGATTCTTTTTTCTTTTTGCTCTTCTGATTGGGTGTTTTCTGCTACCTTATCTTCCAAATTGCTGACTCTGCTTCATCTATTCCACTGTTGATTCTTGATAATGTATTCTTTGTTTCAGTTATTGTATTCTTCATTTCTGCCCAGTTCTTTTTGATGTTTCCTACTTCTTTGTTGAAGTTCTTGCTGAGATCACTGCATGGCTTTATAACCAGTGTTTTGAGCTCTGGGTATGGTAGATCGCTTGTCTACACTCTTGTTTAGTTCTTCTTCTGGAGTTTTGTTCTGTTCTTTCATTTGGAGCATATTTCTTTTTCTCCTCATTTTGGTGCCTCCTTGTGTTTGTTTCTGTGTGTTAGATAATGCTGCTACATCTTCCAGTGACCTTATGTAGTAGGTGTCCTATGGGCCCAGTGGTGCAGTCTCCCTGGTCACCTTAGCTGTGTCCTCCAGGTGTATTCCTTGTGTGGGTCTTGTGTGTTCTTCTGTTGAAATTGAGCCTTGATTGATGTTGGCACATCACTGGGAGAGACTGACTCTCAGTGAAGAGAGTCAAGAGAGTGAAGAGAGTCTTTATTGTGAAGACTGGCCTTGACTACAACGGAGGAGTTGTTGTGCAAAGGCCAGTCCTATGGAGTAAATTCACTTTTGCAGGGATTTGGTGCCTGTTGAGTCTGCCCCTTGAGTGTGTTGTTTGTGGACGTGGATGGGTGGTTCTCTGATGCTGGCCCTGATGTGTTGCTTCTGGGGCCTCTTGGGAGGTACAAGCCAAGGTCAGCTGATGCCTGTGGCCTACTTGGGGCCACTTGGTATGAGTTACAAAGTAGATGATTTCCACTTGGGCTGGGCTTAGAGATGTCTGAATTGCGAACTGAAGCTAGCTGCCACTGGTACCTGGCTTGGGGCTTCTTAGCAAGGGGCACAGTGCATGCTGAGGCCAGATACTGCTTGTCTGAGGTTTGTGAACCTTTGAGAGATTTTAGAAAAGTCTCAAGCATGAGCCAGGACAGGTTGTTTGTGTGGAAATGCCAGTGGAAGTGGCTTGGGTAGGCCTGCAAGTTGGGTGGTGCAGGGTCAATAGTATGAGCCAGGTTGATGGAGACTTTGATATGGTACCTGCCTGTGCCTGCAGGGGAAGGGCTTATCAAAGGAACAATGGCTTCTGCCAGCACTTCTGTCTGGGAAAAAGCTACCCCTCCAGCTCTCACCCAGAACCAGAGAATTCAGTGCCTCACTGTATGTCCCTGGTGTCTCTCAAGCTGCTACCCCCGTGCTGGAGCTAAGAACAACTAGTCTGTTCACAAGCAAGTTCACATTGTGTGGATACTTTAAGAGGAATGCTTGGAACTCTAGAGGCTCTCTGTCTCACTCAGGCACATGCTGGTTTTCACATACAGAAGTCGTGGGGACTTCTCTTCCAGCACTGGGACCCTGGGCTCAGAAGCCTGGTGTGGGGCTGGGACTCTTGAGAAATAGGAGTCCCCACTTCCTAAACCAAGATATTTCTCCCAGTCTATTTTCAACCACCACAGGTGGGTATGAGGCCAGCCCATTCTGAGTCTCCATACCTCCTATCAGTCTTGATGTGTCTTCTGTATATTTGTAGTAATGCAACTTCTGTTCAGCTAGACTTCAGGAATTTCTTTATGATGGTTATCCTGTAGTTTAGTTGAAATTTTGATGTATCATGGAAGGAGTTGAGTACAGTATTTACCTACTCTGCTGTTTTGACCAAAAGCCTTGGGTAAAACAATTTGAGAAAAATTAAGTCATCATTATAATGGAGTCATATTATAACTTTTATGACCATTTCTAATTTTACTCATAGCTAACCAGAAGTATGTTTGAGGGACCACAGTTTGTCATTTTCTCCAATAAGCATTATTACTATGGGGAAATGACATAAACAATGGTATTCTGACACAATAGCATGCATGACATGAACTGGAGTTTGGTTTCTTACATGCCATTGCCAGTTTTAGCCTCTTAGGGGGAAAATGATATTTAAAACATCTAAATAGCTATATATATAAAATACTTTTGCAGTGGAAAAACCTTGTTTTAAACTAGGGATGTCCAATTTGCAGCCCATGGGCCTCATGAGGCCCAGATGGCTGTGAATGAGACCCAAAACAGAATCATAAATTTACTTAAAACATTATGAGTTGTTTTGTTTTTGTTATTGTTTGTGTATTTAATGTGTGGCCCAAGACAACTCTTCTTTTCCAGTGTGACCCAGAGAGCCAAGTGTTTGGACACCTGTTTTAAACTTCTTTGATTTTGAAAT